>AYEL01089098.1:0-57290 GCA_000484575.1 Olivierus martensii | reverse complement strand
TTGGATTAAACAAGTTTTGTTGGATACTTATTTGTTGCTTTATTATAGTTTCAATAAAGCATTTGCTAACACTTTTGTAAGTGTTTTGAGTCTAATAAATTTAGGGTTTTATTATTATGTAACTTGTTTGGAAATTTATTCAATTTATTAGTGTAAGTTCTAACTTCATTTTGTTCGTTTTACTGCTAACACTTAATCGGTACTTTTAGTGTAAGTTCCGATCTTTGGTTTCGTTTCGTCAGTTAGACGTTACGTTATTGTTAGATTGTCTTGTAGTTAGATTTAAGTCAGAACTTAGGTAAAAACCTGAGCTCAGACAGAACTCTGAAATTTGCAGAGTCGCTAACCGTTAGGCTTAGCTATAATTAGAATTATTGACAGTCGATCAAATTTGCGACTTTGCGGATTGATATTAAGTTTTTTAGCTCTGTCGCATTCTATGGATAACATAGCTAAGCCGGCTAAATGCACTCGCGTCATTAATGGCTAGATTTAAAAAGAGTTATAACTTGAAAACAGTTCCATTTAGACTAAATATACAATTTACAGTTTATATTTTTATTTCAAGCAATTTACATATAACACACGTATTTCTAAAGTGACATAAGTCAAAAACTTGCATTTTTATGTTGGTACCATTTTATAACTTGGGAAGCAATCCTCCATCTTTCGAAAACCTTTTCCTAAAAAATGGTTTCAAAAGATTACAAATTTTGGAAAAAATTATTAGTTATATAATGGTTTTTAGTTAGGCTGATTTCGAATTTTTTCCAATTTTCTCAAAACTTTCTTTTTTGACTTGTGTCACTTTAGAAATACGTGTGCGATATGATTTACATTCTAACAAATGATATACATAATTTGATTTACTTGTTCGTATAAGATTTAAACTTGTGTCGTATAGATGTATACAGCTTAGTTTGTGGTAGTTTGCCACTTTCGAGAGCGCCGCATTAGACGTACTATAGCGCTTTAATCAAATAATCGCTGCATCCAGAAACAAAAAAATGTATGTGAAAACAATACATAAATTGTAAATTAGCGCTAAGTTTTAGAGTTCCAGCTAACGAACACCGACGCCCTGAATTAAATAGGTTTAACTGGACATAAATTGTAAATTAGCGCTAAGTTTTAGAGTTCCAGCTAACGAACGCCGACGCCCTGAATTAAATAGGTTTAACTGGTCTGCGTTAAACTCGAGGTTATTGGGGATTGATTGTTTGGGTTTTAGAGGTATCTTCTTCAGGGTGAGTTGGGACCTCACCAAGCTCGGGGCCCCCCGCGTCGCGGGGTCTGCTTACCGTCAGCTACGCCACTGCTCGCTATATTAAGCATCGAAAAGGAAATTGCCAAAAATTGTAATTTTTCTGAAATGATTAATGAAATAGCAAAAAAATCGCTTATTTAAATAAAGACATATTACGCAATATATGTTTATTTCGAATCATTTATTTTTATCTATGAAAAATATTTTAAGGCCCCAAAAAGTTTCTTGCACCCGAGCCCCTTTATAGAGAAAGCTGGCACTGGTCTTGTCTGTCCGAGTCGGTATTCATATCGCCCTAGTCTCCCGAGACAAATGTTGTCTTGTATCACCTCTGAGATAGAAAATTAAAATTTGTTACATGTTGTTCATTTGTGTGTCTCGACGTTTATTTTCGACTGCGACATATAAAAATATATCTCTAACCTTAACAGACACAATCTAAACTATTATAAGTGAATTATAGCATTGGAAGTAAAATCGTATCTCAATGGCATTATTTTTAATTATAAATATAGTATTAAAGTATATTCTTCAAATAAACATATTTGCTATTGTCTTTCATGTTTTTGGTGAATGTTTCTTTTAATTTAATAAAATATCGTATTAATACTGTATTGATGTCAGAACAGATTCTCACTAGTCAATTCTACAGTACAGCAATCTAAAAAAGTTTTCACCACTAGGGGCTCTCTAGTATAGAATGGCTGCAGACAGTAATAAACACTAAAATAGTTGATTAAATGAAATACATATAAGAAGATTAATTGAAAATGTCAAGCGAAGAGGTAATTGCTAGAAATATTTGTTTGTACATTTATTAACAATTTTTAATAAACATAAATCGGTTCTGGTTCTATGGTAGAAGTCCAGACTCTACTCACTACATATAACTATATTGATATTAGTTTGACTTGTCTGTCTGAGTGTCCGACATATCAACAAGCGAGAACAAACCTAGAAGCGGCACTCGGCATCGTCATAACATCTTTACAAGACTTGGACTCAATTTACTGGCCTCAGGCGGACCCACGTCGACACATTGCCCATCTAGAACGTTACATAGTAACGACTCGTCGTTTCACCTGACACCCAGACAATAACTCTCGCAATCGGAGGAAAAAGCGCCAGCTAAAACTTCCATTACCTGAAGAAGAAGAAGACTTGTCTGTCTAGAATAATTATATCTGCAAATATAATAAAATAATCATTTAAGAAACTGAGAGTAATTATGTAGTAAAGGCACAGGTACGACAGGAATTAAAATCCCAGCTAAATCTCGATTTCTTTATCCAAATTAAAGGCTCTTGAGTTCACCTGGTAAAGGTCCCATATGGGACTTAGGAAGTGTTTTCAAGTTATGCGACCCTAAAGTCAAGGTTCGGATTAGGTTGTTATGATTTTCTGCACAATTTTTTTATAGGTAATTGGCTATTTTAAATGATGTATCTTATCATTCCGAATTGAATGCAATTAATTTGAATAAGATATGACTTATCTTTACCAAGTTAGATAATTTTTACTTATGACTGTTACAATATATTGGTTTCGAAGCTTGGCAGAATTCCGGATTTACTAATACAGTGGTGTCTTGGTTAATCGTGTCTTGGATAACGACGTTAATCCTGGAATGGATTACCGTCATTATCCAAGACGCGATTTCCCATAAGATTTAATTGAAAATTGATTAATTCGCTCCACCTCCTCCCCACAACCATAGTAAATATTAAAAATGCAGATAAAACTCATTTAAAATGTCCTAAAAATATAGAAAATATCATTTATTTATTATATTTGCTACAAAAAAAACTAACATTAATAAAATGAATTATTTGTGAAAATAGTTTTTAATTATCAATCTTCACCAGAAGGACAATTGGGCTCACTTTGGAATTTCTTGACAAACAAACCCATAAACACTGATTAGCAGCTTATAGATTCAATGTTTATTATACAGATGAGATTTGATTTTGCCTTTTGATGGCATACGAACAGTGATACAGATAAGATTTGATTTTGCCTTTTGATGGCGAATGAACAGTGATATGCACTCCCGATTTATTGTCTATATGAACTGTAGGATCTCGGACAGACATTTTTTTTCTTCTAATGGAATCTGAAATTGTAGGATCTCGGACAGACATTTTTTCTTCTAATGGAATCCAAAATTGATATGAACTGTAGGATCTTAGACAGACTTTTTTTTCTTCTAATGGAATCCAAAACTGCGACGTCTGTAGGATCTCGGACAGACGTTTTTTTCTTCTAATGGAATCTGAAACTGCAACATCACACCACTGAAGTGTCAAGTAAATATAACACAAACAAACAATAGAATCAGACTTTGTTCACAGAATTTAAAATAAAAATTGTCTAAAAATATCATTCCAAAAGATGTTTGTGTCGTATTCATAGACCCTCTTTGCTAATGCAGTTGTTAATCTGGTCGCCTGCATATCACTTTGATGTTCCTTCAGTTGTTCTCCATAAGAATTTTTGCATTTAGTAATATAATAGCTATTTTAAATCTGCTTAACCATGGATTTCTAAAATAATTCTTAAGATTTTCTAATGTCATAAATTTCCAGTTATGTGTGGTCCGAGGGCTAGGGCCGCTGGAAGACGTCACTTCTCACCCGATCGTAACTTAGCGAACCTGACAATTTTATTGTTGATATTGGGTGAGAGGTGGCCTTTGTCCGGCCGGTCCCGAATACCCCGATCTCCACTATCCCCCGTAAAGAATAATAAACCCTCCGAATACAGACTGTAATAAATAATTTGTTTTCATTATTATATGTTAGTTATCATTTAGTTAAATATATTTTTATATCGTTATAATTTTATAAATTTTAATAATGATATTGTTTGAATTGATTGTTAAAAAAAAATAATGATTGACTGAGCAATTTAATCACGTGATGCGATGACGAGTTGTTTTACAGAGCTCTATTTTGTTAATCATGTGATGCAGACGAGCTGTTTTACAGAGCTCTATTTTGTCGAAAGTTCACATAATCAGGAGTCGTTAACCAAAGCATGCGTCGTTAACCAAGACAGCCACATAATCAGGAGTCGTTAACCAAAGCATGCATCGTTAACCAAGACATATTTTTCTTTCAACCACTCGTCATTAACCAAAACCGTCGTTAACCAAGATACCACTGTATATGTTAATTATCATTTATATGATTATAATTTAATTAATTTTAATAATTATATTGTTGGATTTGAATTGATTGTGATAAAAAAAAAATAACAATTAACAACTGAGCTAACGAATCATGTGATGCAGTGACGAGCTGTTTTACAGAGTTCTATTTTGTTGGAAGTTCACATAATCAGAAGTCATTAATCAAGACCTTTTTTTCCTTACAGTCACTCGTCGTTAACCAACTACGTCATTATCCAAGGCTGACATTAACCAAGGCTCCACTGTATTTTGCATTCAAAATATCTTACTGCCTCACATTCATTCATTTTTTGACATTGAATAATAATACAGTAGGTGATTGGTTAACAAACATAATCTGTTTAAAGATGATGTTCGCTACCCGAATTGTTCGTTAAATGAGCATCGATTTACCATAGATTTTTATGGAAACTTGATTAATTCATTCTGGAGACCTCCAAAAATAAATAAGAAATTATATAATTATTTATTTATTTATTATGTTTATTTATATGGAAAAACAATGATATATATATATATATATATATATACAGTCTCGCATTTTCATTACCATAGATTTTTATGGAAACTTGATTAATTCATTCTGGAGACCTCCAAAAATAAATAAATAAATAAATAATTATATAATTTCTTATTATGTTTATTTATATGTAAAAACAATGATATATATATATACAGTCTCGCATTTTCATCTGTTATGTTTATTTTTCACTTGTGGGTTAAAGAATTTGTCCAATGTCGATTGCTTTTCTCTTTTCAGGATTTTTTGGAAGTGATTAATGGCATTGTCTTAGTAAAGATCCTCAAACCTATTGACTTCAACCTGGTATGGGTGCCATTCTAAAACCAAAAAATTGTAAAATCTCCAAATAATACTTAAACTAGCACTCAGACAAGAAAAATAATGATTTATTAAGCATAAACTGTAGTAGCGCTTTTGATTATGTACAATCCTCCTCAGTTACAAAAGAACGAATCACTGAAATTATTGTTCCATAGAACACCACGTTTAAACTCGGTATTACAATAACTTAACAGAAATTGGTATAAATTGTATATAAAATTAAAATACAACCAAAAATAATTGAATAACAGTCACTCAAAGTTAGCAAAATAAACATTTACAATATTAAGCTGATAATATTAACAAATAATCAATAATAACATAAAAGATTAAAGTTAAAAAATTCAAAAAATTATTCTGTGTTGCCACACCACTTCCACGCATTACTTATAGTAGTGGGATCAATCTTATTGATCGGTTTGTTTTTCATGTTGTGCTTGTTATTATTATATTTTTTGGATATAGATAGACCGTGTATTATTGATTTTTCTAATTTTTGTAAAATCTCTCTCTTATCTTCTTTAATAAATCTTTGATTTGTTTTAAATTGTCTCTGAGTTCATTTTAATCGGGAAAAACTACTGTTCTCCTCTCCTTACCGATAAGTTCACGAATGTGCAAGGTCTAAGCCTGTCATTCCTTTAGGGTTAGTTAAGCCACCATATCTTCATGGGATATTTTTCTCTGGTGGTAGACACATATAGAGGCCATCATAGGCTGGCCAACATCCATGATGGGGGTTAACCGGATTGTTGACGGATGAGGTTCAGTGGACCGGACCTGGACCCCTCCTGAAAAATTGGAGGTGTGGGACCCGGATTTGAAGCTGGATCCTCCAGGATGATAAGCCACAGCTTTATCATGCAGCCATCCAGCTGACCTGTCATTCTGTCAGTCCACGAATCCCATAGTTTGTTCTGTGAGGTGTTCATTATCTGAATGTGTCCTTTGTCTGAACATAAAAATCTCTCGTGAAAGTGTTCGTAATTCGTTTTGTTTGTAATCTGAACTGTTTATTAACTAATCATCCACTGTAATCAAATAGAGAATTATAAAACTCTTAAGCAACCATCGACTGTCTTTATATCAATCTATCCATAACATAAATAGCACTAAACAGACAGACAATATTCAAAAGATCATAAAACGAACCTTTAATAACTAAAGTTATTTTACTTGTACACATAGTCCTCATCACATGTTTATACTACATATATAGTATTTTAATCTGTACAGTTTTAATGGCATAGATACAAAATACTATACTTTACATATAAAATAAATCAAATGCACATTCTAATAATTCAAATTTGTAAATATAGAACCAGTGTCTATTAGTGTTAACCAGGGCTGGATTTACCAATAGGCTGACTAGACCGTGTCCTAGGGTTCTGCAATTCTAGGGGCCCCAAAACTATTAATCAAGTCACATCCTAGGGGCCCCAAAACTATCAATCAATTTTCAACTTTTATAAATAAAACTATCAATCAATTTTCAACTTTTATAAACTTTTAATAAGAAGAAATGGGTTTTTATTAAAGTGCTAGATAGAAAGTAAAATTTTAAAGGTACCTTATAAGTTACAAGGAGTCTTTAAAATTAGATGTAACTGATTTGAATTTTTAGGGGCCTCAAAGCCTTGCTTGTCCTAGGGCCCCTAAAAATACAAATCTGGCTCTGGTGTTGACCAATCAAAAATATTTGCAATCTGTTTTATAATATGAGTAATTAGTTAATAATCAATATAATATCTATTATAATTATATATTTCCTAATTTTAATATAAATTTTTAGCATAAAATTAAATTTATATATAAATTAGAACAACATAAAAAGCACTATATGCAAGGCAAAAACTTTTAATCATCTATAATGTTTTTGGACTAGATCATAGTCCATCTTCAGTACAACATTATCTAACCTAACAGATCCTACAATTCTAATTCTTTATGGAACGTATAAATTTAAATATTAATATTACAAGAATAGAACAACGAATAATAACTTTTTAAACTTTAGCAGCAGTAAAAGAACAAATCATTCAGTACTGTTATTAACAATTTTTGAAAAGATTAAACACAATAATTTATACATATATATACAAGTGAGTAGCATAGTAACGTAAAATATATAATTACATAATATAATATTATATATATAAACCTATCTACGCTATAGATTCTAAACTGCAGAAACCGTTACACTCGCTTTTAAAAAGGAAGTCCGTTATCACGGGTTCCGGTAAAGTAGCCTCAATGTCAATTGTTTTTGTTTACATTTGAAAACTGGTCAATAAGAAAGTATCATATTATATACTGAGTTACCAGTTTATTAGATACACTTACCTAGTAGCATGTTGTGCTTCCTTTGGTCTTCAGAACATATCTGAATCCATCTGGACATGGATTCTAGAAGATGCTGAATGTATTTGTAGGAATGTTATAGCATGTAAAAATGACTGCATTCATAGTTGCTGCAAATTGGATGACAACACAATCTTGTTACAAATAGCCATTTTAGTATTATGTAAGCAAGCACCTGCTTTACCAAAAGCAGGATATGATATAGTAGCTCCTTCTGATATGATACATTCCAAAGATGGAGATTTGGGATGTCCATCTCCATACATTGAGAGACCTATGCAGGCTATTGAAGCAATGAAAACTCATTGTCATATTTCTGGAAACATTTGGTGGCAATATTTTTTTTTTAAGATAAGGTTTATCATTATGCTGGACATGTCATCAAATGAGGATAAACTACAGTCAAGAAAAGAAAAGATGAACTTGATCAGCAACAATGTGCAGATTAAAATGTGCAGGTTTATCATTATGCTGGACATGTCATCAAATGAGGATAAACTACAGTCAAGAAAAGATGAACTTGATCAGCAACAATGTGCAGATAGACCATTATGTTAAAATAGCAGGGAACCAGCTTATTGTGCCAGGAAAACATTCTTCACACTGCTACATTGACATCACTGTGTATCATAAATGCAAAGAGAGGTTCATAGGGAACATAATATGAAGTATACCTATGAAAAGTGTTCATAACTTCTGCTATACTGGAAGATAACAAAAACAAACGAATGTAGCACTATTTTAATGCTACATTCATTTGTTTTTGTTATCTTGAAGTATACCTAATAAACTGATAACTCATTTAATATTCTATAAGCATTCGAAAACTTACCATAAATAAATTTCTGATATCCAAAATATTTTTTAATCATCATTGTAAATTAATATAGTTTAGCATCACAATTTTATACATTATTACTGTAATGAAATTTAGATTATAATAATAATAATGACAGTTTCCTCCCTTTGTGCTCATATTCTTTGTATATCAAGAGAGATTGTATACTCTTATGATTTCTCTGGGCTGTTTGATAGTATAATTGAAATAATAAAAATTAGGATCAGAAGTGAATTGTCTAAAACTCTCAAGAGTTCAATCCTTCTATTAGACTATACAATTGTTGGCTGCTCACCAGTATGATGAACATTTATCTGATTCTCAAAGCTCAACAGATTCATCTATGAAATCACAAGATTTAAAGATTTAATCTGCTTAATGGATGAATAAAGTTTGGCTGTATTGATTTAGTTAATTTGAAATGGTTAATCCCGATTAGTGTCAATTTGAGTATTATCTGACTTGAGCCAAGTCTGTCTGCCCAGGTTTGCCAAGAGGGCCCATGGCTACATAGATAGCCTGCCTGGGAGCACTAGTTTCAGCCTTGTCCGATAAAAAGTCTCCATAGTAATCAATATATAAGCTTCCTGAAATGGAATTCTGCTATAAGTCACTGTGGTCTAATCGGTTAAGGCATTGGGGTGCAATCCCAAGGATCCCGGTTCGAGTCCAGTGCAGTGGCAAAATTTTATTTCGGGAAAATTAATTTAAAAATTATAGTATAATCATTAATTACTAGATGGTGCCACCATAGTTCTAAATTATAAATTTAATTAATTATTAACTCAATAGATGGTGGCACCATAGCTTTAATTCAAAAATAATCGTTGAAAAAATTTAATACAGACTTTGTCCGCCAGGTGAAGTTTGGCTGTATTGGTTTAGTTAATACTTTATAAGATACTGAATAAATATAATTGAAAAGATATAAAGTAGTTGCATTGCATCCTCTTTGCACTATTAGCACAACTTATGATAGCAATGAGACCAACAATATTTATTCCTAAAAAAATTTTTCTTCTTCTTGATTCTATTATTAAAAATACATGAATATGTTTGAAGGTTCATATTTAAATACAATCATATATATTAATTTATTGGGCACTTTACTGATAAGATTGGAAATATGTAAAGAGATATTTTTAGCTTGTAAACATGGTAATCATCAATGTATGTATCATCAGTTAATATTAAATGAAAATATAGCAATCTCTGACATTTCTGATTGACATTTTCTAATAGTTCTGATCATTTAGAAAAATATAGAATGATTATGTCACAGTTAATTTTGAGCATCAGATCTGTGCTTCAATCAATTGCATATGTACTGGTTGGCTTTTCTTTCCTATAAATTCCAGTGAAATTTCTGTTGTGTATATTGGTTTTGATTTTTGTTAAATATTTTTGTTGAAATTTGGAAATGAGAGGAACTTTTTTTTGATATTTTTTTCCAAACAAATACTTCAAATCTCCAATAAAGTGATCTATCCTTTGCAAAGTATCACTTGAAGAGAAGTCAGATACCTGAGACAGAGAGTCAGGGAATTTAAGCAAACTTTAAGTAGCCTAAAAGCCATGATAATACTCACTCAAACCAAACATGCTTTAAATTTTATAGGAAAAGCAATGAAATTTTTGTTTGACTTATCCACCTCTGATGAATTTGTAATACTGAGCAACAAATTGGCAATGCTAGATGCAAAACAAAGACGATTAGTGCATATAGTAGAAGCACAAACTTCTATTCTAAATCACACATTCAAGATTGTAAAAGATAACACCGAACAAATTCAGAACTTACTAGTTAACCAAGGAAAAATTGAACACACATTAGAAACGTATCGAAAGGCATTTTACACAGGTGCTGTGTTATGATATATTGAAAGCACTTTCGCAGACTTTAGATCGCAATTATCAGACATTAGAGAAGCGATAGACATACTAGGACATGGCCAACTGAGTCCAATTTTTCATACCTAGGCAATTGCTGTTAGAGACTTTGATTGGTATACAAAATACGTTGCCACGAGAGATTACATTAATCGAAACTCCGTGGTCAGATAACCAAATTCTATAAGTGAATAACTTACCTCCACAGCAATGCCGAATAAATTACGTATCTTTACAGATATACCACTAATAATACTGGATGAATATTTTAATCTATATGAAATAATTAAATTTCCGGCATATTTTCCTCGAGCAAACACCTTTGGTTTTTATCAAACCGAATATTTGTTAATTGCTTTGTCTAAGGACAGACAATCCTATATATTAATAAAATCACATGATTTACACAAATGTAAATCCAGAATTATCTCATTATGCTCTCCAGAAGTTTTGTGATTGATTTGTAGAATTGATGTTTAATTTAGTAAAAGGGGCAACAGCAATTATTAAATAAAAATGAAATTGTTTATATTAAAAATAATAATAATAATTCAAACATTAGTTATTTTCTAATCATATTGACAAGCAGCTCCTCCTCCAAAGAAGTTCAATTCAATTATATTTTAATTAAAAACAATTAACCTTAAAAAACCACTTATTTCATAAGAAAAAAATGTTTAGCCATCATTTCTTTACGTATTGTTTTTGCATTTGAAGTCAATGATTGAACTTTAATTGGCAAATGCTGATGTATTTGGCGAATCCAAAAAAATTTTTAGTGCAGTAGTTGGGAAGTTTTTAGACAGCTGGTTTTTACTGAATGCAAATATTCTGCATGCTATATTTTAAATTTTATTTTATTTTATTTTTGAACTGAAAAATATGTATAAAAAGTGTATTGAAAAATGTACGATTAGAAAGATATATTCAGAAAATATTATGTTTGAAGATTTTATACTGTATATTGATAAAACAGAAATTTTGCTTTTGTCTTACATAATTTTAAAAAGTGATTTTCTGTTCTGTAAAAATCCAATTTTTCAAAGGTAAAATAATAAAACTAATAAAACTACTAATAAATTTAGTTTGATACTTTACTGCAAGAAGTGCTGTGTTTTTATGTATTAAAAACAATTTTGTAATTATATTTTCTAATCATAAATTTACCCGTAATTATAATTTCTGTAGAAAAATTGGATATTAAAATCACATGATTTACACAAATGTAAATCCAGAATTATCTCATTATGCTCTCCAGAAGATTTAAAGAAATGATGGCTAAACATTTTTTTCTTATGAAATAAGTGGTTTTTTTAACAATTTTTAAATGACAAATATGGATAAATTATGTTTTATATTTATCCATATTAGTATGTGAATTCAAATGAAGTTTCGCAATTGCTTGTTTTCTAATTTTATTATAAAGTTACTAAAATAAATTTTTGCATTATTTTATAATGGAAAAAAAAACATTTCAATAGTACACCTTGATAATTCAGTTATACCTACATGTTGTTGTATTAATATTGAGTATAAAATACTTAAAAAATTTTCTTAAAAAATTAATTTGAAAAAATAGGTCTTTACAAATGTTTATACAAGTTACTTTTTTAAATCTAAATTTTGATAAAGTTTGACTATTATAATCCTTGTCCTTTAACGAACATTTAGCCTCCACTGTATGATATGTAAATAAAAAAGGACTATGCTTCTTATGAAACAATTTAACAGGAAAAGAAACTGAATATTTCTTCAAAAAATGCAGTTTAAGTCTCAAAATCTTCGATAAATATAAAGAAAATTAAGATACCATCTATTTTTATGCAATATACTGCATTTTTCATTTTTGTTATAATGATAAATCAAAGCAGATTTCATTTTTCTTGATAAAACTGTTTGGAAAACATTGAGTTAAATGATAGCATTTACAGTTTAAGTTATTCACCACAAGGTGCAGCACTGTCACGCTGCATGCAGTTGTAATAGGAGGTTTAACATAGAACTTCGCTATTGTATGTATTATACTGTGCTATTAGTTTGTGAATCTATTAGTAATCTAAACCCTTTTACACAAGTTACTTTTTGATGGCCCAAACCTGTATATTAAAGTCAATTGAAATTGGTGGGATAGAGGTTGTGGCCTCCCCTTGTTAGTACAGGTTGATAATCAAAAATCCGGCAACGTCATGGTGGGATAGAGGTTGTGGCCTCCCCTTGTTAGTACAGGTTGATAATCAAAAATCCGGCAATGTCATGACCTGAGGATTGCTGGATTTTCGAAAATTCCGGATTTTTGATAAATATATACAGTATATATATATACAACAGAAAAGGACTACTTCTACAGTGCTTTAAAGAAATAAAATTAAACACTAAAGAAAAAACAAATGAAATTTTCATGTTCAATAACTAAATAAAAGACTGTAGTTCTACAGAATGTTAATTCAATTAAATAATATAGATCCTCAGAATTTTAATTTATTACTGTACCCTCAAAAAAAAGTTAAAAGATTTTATATAATGCCAATAAGCAAAAAAAGCCAGAAAAATGCCAAAATGTTAAAAAATTTCTAATGCCAACTTTGTCTTAAAAAACCAAAAAAAGCTCATTTGGTGTCAAAAAAGCCAATCTGGCAACCCTGGTTGTAAGCATGACCAAACATTTCATTCTAGAGTACAGGGCTATCAAAACATAAATGGCACTTCCAGAAAATAATGGTGCACCAACATAGTAAATTTAAAAATGCGCTCCAACATTCATGCCGAAAAACTGATGGAACTGGAAAATTGATTGCCAGATTTTTGATTATCAACCTGTATAATGTTAGATAAATGCTTTTTAGATTATATATAAACTAGAGTAGAACCAGCTCTTGCTATAACTCACTAGAACAACATAAAAAGCACTATATGCAAGGCAAAAACTTTTAATCATCTATAACATTTTCGGACTAGATCATAGTCCATCTTCAGTACAAACGTTATCTAACCTAACAGATTCTACAATTCTAATTCTTTATGGAACATATAAATTTAAATATTACAAGAATAGAACATCAAATAATAACTTTTTTAACTTTAGCAGCAGTAAAAGAACAAATCATTCAGTACTATTATTAACAATTTTTGAAAAAATTAAACACAATAATCTATACATACATACATATATATATAAGTGAGTAGCATAGTAACGTAAAGTAAAAGTAATAAACAAGCTAAGATAAAAATGCTATTAAAATATGCGCGACAATAGATGGATGATCATTTGATTATATGTACTAAGGACGATAAGACTAAAAAATTAGTACTTATTCAAGAACAACAATATTATGATTTATTATCCAGTTTTATTGTAGATTCTAATTCCGTCTGCTTGCCGTCCAACCCTACGGATAAATTAATTAGTAAAGTAAATACTATCGTGAAATCGAAATGCTTCCTTTCATATGGAAAGTTAAACCAGTCAGATGTCCTTATGACCCCGCCTGTTTGACCCTACGGATAAATTAATTAGTAAAGTAAATACTATCGTGAAATCGAAATGCTTCCTTTCTGTATGGAAAGTTAAACCAGTCAGATGTCCTTATGACCCCGCCTGTTCGGATATATAAAGACTCATAAAACCCGATATCAATATGTCCAATGGTAGATAAGCAATTGTCTCCTGTTTACCAATTGGAGAAAACAATTGCTAATTGGGCTTTAAAACATATGAAGGGATATGAATATGCAGTGAACTCCTCCCTTGATTTTCTGAATAGACTATTTGAAGTCAGACCATTGCCGTATGAAGCTTATACGGTCATGGATTATGTATCCCTCTATCCGTCCATCCAGCAACCACCAGCAGCATTGATGCTGTATGGTTTTATTATAGAACATCTTCCCCACTCAGATTGCAATCACAGCTTAGAGACATTTGCCATGTCATCACATATAATTCATACTATGTATTTTGTGGTAAATATTACATCCAGAATACAGGTGTGCCTATAGGTGGGCTCTTAGCCAGAGTGATGGCTGAACTGGTGCGTAGATATAAGGAAAACTCTGTCTTATATCGCTTTAAATCGAAACTGAAACTCTATGTATGCTTTGTTGATGATGTGTTATTTGGAAAAATGTGAGGTCTGACAATATATTAGCTAATACCCTTACGGACCATACACTTGGCCTTTCTATAAAAATTGAACAAGCTTCTGAGGATGCCTTCCACTTCCTAGATGTAAAGGTGAATGTAGAAAATGGGGAATATACCATGAAGATCTATTAAAAAAACCTACTTTATCAATAATTAACTTTAATTTTCATAATGCAAAATCTAAAAAGGCAGTTTTCTTAAAATATGTGCATTGATAAACAGGATGGCTAGATAAAATTTATGAACATATATAAGCATATATATAAATATTTAAAGCCATAAGTGATGTTTTTGTTAAAAAAATTTATTTTCATTTTATGGAAATTCAACATATAAAAAACTTTCACATCTTTGTATTGGTGAACTCAAAATATGTAAATAGGATACTTGCTATACAATCTATACATTTTAAATTAGATTTAAATTCTGAACTCTTACAAAAATTCTGTAAGCAGTTAAAAAAACAAATTTTCATTGCTTTTATAACTTAAGTTAATCAATTACTTTATTTATTAAAAACTAAGGGATGAAGATTTTAAAAAATTTTATTAATTACCTCTAATTTTATTTATTACCAAATGTTTATTGTTATACAGTATGTTGTAGCATTCAAGAATACATAAAATTCTTGGTCTAAAAATAATGCGCCTGAATTTTTTAATAAATTATTGCATTCAGACAAATTTTATTACTCTATGCCACCTATTCTTTCCATATAATAATCATTATTCTCAACAAATTATCTTTTTTAGGAATGCATTATAATATATATTAAAAAATAGATCATCATATGACCATTTCTTAATAGATTTTTTAACAATACCATAATCTTCAAAGTGCTGCAAATGCAATGTAGTTTCAGATTTAAAAAATGAAAATCAACAGTGCATGGATTAAATATGAAAAAATTCCTTCTCTTTGAAATACTTATTATCCTTCAACTATCTGAAATAAATTTAAAGTTACATACAATACTTATAATGATTTTATGGGTGACATATAAAATTATTATTTTATTTTGCCTAGATACAGCAGAGATGCATAAACCTTTTGGTGCATCCCTAATTGAGAATTAAAAACTTCTTTAAAAAAATTTGTTTAAGAATTAAAAAAAATCTCAAAAAAATTAAAATTGAATTTTGCACAAAAAATATCAAGCAATTTGGAGAATTCTGTTTATAGCGCAATAAAAATAACTGGAAATTTGTTTAAGAATTAAAAAAAATCTCAAAAAAATTAAAATTGAATTTTGCACAAAATATATCTGAAGCAATTTGGAGAATTCTGTTTACAGTGCAATAAAAATAACTCGGAAACCCTAACTAAAACTGCATGTAACCAATCCTTATTAACAGTAAAAGTCAAAACAATCTAACTTTAGGCAGGTTACTGTTTTGACTTTTACTATTACAAAGAGACAGAATGTCTATATTATTAGCATCCTTATTGACATTTTCTTTCCATCTCAGAGTATTATATTTTCAAAAAGCAATAACAATAAATAAAAAGAATTAACTACTGAAATTATTTTTTAAAGTTTAATGATGTTTAAGAAATCACAAGCACTTGAAGCAGGATAAATATACTATTTTATTATTATTAGATATATATACTCTATATTACATATACTAATAATAAAATAGTGTATGTATCCTGCTTCAAGTGCTTATTGTGATTTCTTGTATTATTAAAAGCAGCAGAATTCAGTTGTTTATAGTTAATGATGTTTAATTTATACAAGATATAATATGGCAATAATCCAGTAAAGGAGACCATTATGGGGTAGATAACACTCGCTATAGAGTTGATCAATACTGTACTTTGAAGGATAATAAGTAGAGTCTAGTCATTTAGTTCATTGAGTCTAGTCCCCTAAAAATAAGTAATGAAAAACTCACTATTCTGGTCCTGGTCTACACAAGCAGTTCTGAGATCTTTCTTCAATCCCGGATCATTTGACATGCAAACAATATGGGTTACAAAGAAAGAAGGTCAAGCTCTCAGAAATCAGTGGTAGCAGACTGTGGATTGAAAAATATAATCTAAAACTGCCAAAAATATTATGATCCCAATCTGCATTTGTTATTGGTTTGCCATCTTTCAGAAGGTCTATTTTGGGCTGTAAATGCCAAATACATCGACTCAAAAAGTAATTTTTTAGCAGCCAGATTGAGTTTATACATTTTTCTCAGTATATGATTATACAAATTCCTGTTTAGAAAAGTCTCTCATGATCCTGCATATTAATCATGCAATTTTTGACATATTCATACCCCAAGTTATGGCTCCTTAAACTTATGGTGCTTCAGACTTACATATATTTTGAATTGCCATCATTCTCCTAAGTTTCAGTGTTTATTTTGAAGTCATGGTTCTTCAGCAGCATATTTTTGAAAAAATAGAATGCTTATTTTTTCAAAATAAGGTCTATAGTGTTTATTTTAATTATAAATGTTTCATTTATATTACTTATGTACATATATGGTAATTGCAGTGCATTATATGCGTTGATTGATAAGTAAAAAAAAAGTGCTTTGATTTATGAACATTTTTGAGTTATGGCATCAGTCTAGAACAGTGGTTATCAATCTTTTTTTTTCTGGGCCATATACATTTGTTTGTTACATTAAGTGGGCCACAACATGCTATATCAGATGTTGGCAACTGGTTGGTATCATGTGAAAAAATTTTTATGAGTGCATTGAGAAGGACCTAGCAAATTAGGAAAATTCTAATTTTTCCAGATTAAAAAAAAAATTTTTACTATCAAATTTTTAATTTTTTTGCATGTGGGAGAAGAATTCCGCTCTTTCATTAAATTCATGACTGTGCAGTCCAAGCCACACTAAAAGCTTGGTGGGCCACATGTGGCCCATGGACTGCAGGTTGAGAATGGCTGGTCTAGAACCTAAGATAATATAATTCTAGGGTATGCGTAAATTACATATTTCTAATAAAAATTTGTATTCTTACAATTAAAAGTTTGCCACAGTGATGAGAATTATTAGGGAATTATTAACAATTCCCTAATAAGAAATTTAAATATTCAAGGAGCACAAATCTTGAAATATTTAGTGTTTTGGATGGAATCTATCCAAAATTTGAAACAGCATACTCATTCCAGGAAAATTCCAGATGAATAATAATCAAAATTTTAGTGCTTTATTTTGTTTTAGACTTTTAAATCTATTAGGTATGTTTGGTACTAGAATTGGAATTATAAAAATTTAACAGATTTATTTTTATTAAAAAAAATTTAATCTCATTCCACTTCTTAAATTTTTTAAGAAAGGAAAAAAGCATTGTTCTTGTTAACATGGTTATGTATGATGTGAATATCAATCATCATCAAGTTTAAAAATATGCAGATAAGGCATCTCTTCTATAATTATGTATTGTAGGATAAAAGAAAAATAAATTTGATTCATGGATTTTTATGAGTATTATTTGTATTAAATCATTGCACTCCAATGTTCTTTCTCAAGGGATAGAATGAGTCTTCTCAATTCCAGTCCCTCCCCTCAGTAGGGAGAAGTATTATATATAAAAACATGATTTCATTAATGTTTTTATTGATTAATGAAAAATAATATAGATTAATAATACTTAATTTTCTTCTATCATGTTAATTTCAAGGAAATGTTGGTTTTTTTTATTATATTTAATTAAATTTTTATTCAACCCTTCCGTTCAAATCTAAATGTAAAGCATTTTTCAGGCTGCCAAATTTAAATTGCAAGCTTTTCACTTTAGATAAGTAACAACTGATACATTATTATGTGTAGCCTTTCTTTTGTACATTTTTTAGTCTTAAAGCAAATAAAGCAAACTGGCTATACAAAATAAGCTAACTCTCTCATCCTTATTGGAAAATATTATATTGTTATAATTTTTATTTTCTTTTCTGCATTCATTGGTTGTTGCAACCTGTAAGTCAAGTTTCATCTCTCTCATTCAAAATCACTAGTGAAGTTAGTTCAAGTAATTGAAAAAGTTTGTTTGGAGGAAATGTCTCCATTCTACAAATTTTTTAAATATACAGTCAAACTCCGATAAGATGCCCCCCATTAAGCTGACCACCAAGAAATTTGACAGAACAGATCTTTATGTTAATGGAATAGGCAAACCCCAATAAAAAGCCATCTGCCAATAGAAACGTCTAAACAAATATTCCTTTTAGTACTATATTTGTTCTCGTTAATCCACCAGGGACATGTAATGTGACTTGCATCCCAAAGTTCATCAGTACTGTACATATAGTATTAAAAACTCTCTGGATTCATTTGTAACCAGAGGATGGGAGAGAAGGAGTTAATGGATTATTACATGTCTCTTTAAGCCTGGTTCAGACCTAGATTATAAAAAATTTAAGATAGTAAGAACCAGATTGTTTCTGTCGTTTATCGCGTACTGAGCAAATAAGAACACTATACAGTAAGCTGTGTACGTTGTGTTTTACAGAGCACTCAAAGTAAAGGATAAGAACAGCAGATGTTTTCTATATTAAAGTACTGTACATATACAATATGTATATTATACTGCAAGGTATACAGTTTTTAGAAACAAGTTTGGATGCTAAATAAAATTTAATTAGAAATTAAATTAAAGTACTGTACATATACAATATGTATATTATACTGCAAGGTATACAGTTTTTAGAAACATTAAGTTTGGATGCTAAATATAAACGTACTGAATTTTATTAAATTTAATAAATTTGGAGTTCATTTTCATTTCTATAATACATGCATTTTTGATAAACTGCCAAACGGATGGTGGCGTCTTATCGGGGTTTGACTGTATATCTTATTAGATTTTTGCTAATTCATAATCAAAATTAAATCAAAAATATATTTTTTATCAATTATCTGAATATAAATAGAAATTTTATAGTATATTAAATTTTTATGTTAATTTTCTTAATTAAATTATGTTTTTTTGACTATTCATTTTGATAGCTCTAAGGGTACAGTATTAATTACCTCCCACATATGTCATATTTAATGACTTACATTTCAACTGCATTCAGATTTTGTTTTTCTCCAACAATATGTATATCTGTATTGCTAATATATTGGTATTTTTTAATTGTTAGAGAATTTGGCAACTGAAATCATTTTTTTCCTTAAAGTTTTGATTGCATTTATTGACATTTTGATAAAAATGCTTTGTTTTTCCAACTAGCAGTTCAAATGCTAATAATTTTTTGCTTCAAAAATAATTAGAATGGGCTGGCTGATCTCAAAAATTTTGTGATATAATCTGCTTATTGTTTTTATAAATTAATTTATGAAGACTATTTATTATAAACAGAAATCTTATTGATATTTATATTTAATTATTAAAAAATAATCATGCATATATATAAATAATACATTAACAATGATAAATTTATGCAAAAATTTTTTATCAGACTTTCTAATACAAATACAGTACTTGTATTTGTATATTCTAATCACACTGAAAAATTCAAATATTTACAATATTTTGTAATTGTAAATAAACATTATATAAATTTTATTTTACAGATAATTGTTAATTCCATTTCACAAACAGTTTATTCTAATTTATCATAAAAAAATATTTCTGAGTATCATTATAATATTTACAATATTTTGTAATTGTAAATAAACATTATATAAATTTTATTTTACAGATAAGTGTTAATTCCATTTCACAAACAGTTTATTCTAATTTATCATAAAAAAAAAAAAAGATAAAAAATATTTCTGAGTATCATTATTTTGTTTATTTAAAAAATAAAATTTTTCTATTCAAATATTGATTTTTCAAATTATTCTACCAAATAAATTTGAATCATTAGCAAGTAAAATAATGGAGATTTCTACTTCTTAGTGCTGTTTGATAAACAATAACTGTAATATAAACAAATATTCCTGAATAATCATCATTTATGATTTTGTCATTAATATTGATTTTTCAAATTATTCTACCAAATAAATTTGAATCATTAGCAAGTAAAATAATAGAGATTTCTACTTCTTAGTGCTGTTTGATAAACAATAACTGCAATATAAACAAATATTCCTGAATAATCATCATCTATGATTTTGTCATATAAGGTTAAAAAAATATGAATTATTTTATTCTGAAGTGTAAAATAACCAAATTATCTTTTATCTTTGAAATAAGTGTAGAACTTCAAAAAATATATCTTTTTTATGTACATTTTAGATTTATTTAATATACAGTGAAATCCTGATTTTGAAACTTTTCAGGGACCGGCCCGAAAAGTCGAACGAGCCGGGAAAACGCACGAAACGGGAACTCTGATGACGTCATAATAAAAAAGTTATATAATTAAAACGTAGGAAGAGGAAAAGTTTTACATTGCATGTATAGAAAAATGCTTGGACTTCCGAAAATAGACGTTTAAAGCGGGAAAGTCGTACGATACGGGAACGCACGAGCGGGGTTTCACTGTATTAATTAAAAATTTCAACATTGTGATATTATGCAACTGCTACACTCAATAATTTAATTTTTTATTATAAATATTGAAAAAAATCAAATTTATTTTGCTGGAAAATTTATTTATTAAACATTAAATTATTTTTAATGTATTTTTAAAATGGTTGAAATTTTACCAATTTAATTCTACTTAAAATAATTTTGTCACTGGCTAATTATATAAAAATTTCTTTTTCATACTATTTATATCAAACTGAAATAAAGAGTTATTTTATGAATATTTTATATTATTGGTTAAAATATTGTAGTTATTTGTAATTTACTTTGGAATATTAAATATATGTGTAATTCTATATAAAGATTGAATATATCAGTGTTAAGATTTTTATGGTTATAAATTATTTATTGAATATATGATATTCATTTACAATGAAACAATATTTAAAAGTATATACATATTTATTGTCATAACAACTGTTTCTCATTCAAGAAATACATTGTTATTAATTTTATATAAGATGATTTTTAAAATATTGTAATACTTGATGCATTGGCTCTCTATTCATTTCAGACGGACACTGCAGATGCATAAATATATTTTTCCCACCTCTTTTTATTGACATATCACAATATAATATATATTGATCTGGCATTTCTTCTGAACTGTTTATTTTGTATTCGGAGTAATCAGCAGAAAATGAATTACTCTCATCGGTTTCCATCTTAAGTCTTTTGGATACATTTTCATCCAAGGAATCTGAAGATTCCCTTTCTCGTTTTTGTGAAATTTTTTCTTCTTCATTTTCATCAATATCTTCAATTTCCATTGGAACTTCAGAATTATTATCATCATTCTCATTAGTTTTTTCTTTCATTGCAGGGATATCTTCTGAATTACTGGGATTTTCTAATGATTCATCTTTTTTAGATTTTTGTTGGCGTAACAATTCTCGTCGTTTCCTTCGTTGATGAGACCATGTATTTTCTTTTGCTTTTAGCAATAGATGAACATTATTCTTACTCTCAGAAACAATTTGGTAAGGTATCTAATCAAAAATTTATAGAAATTAAAATATTTAATATAACTTTAAAATTAATTCAAATAGTACATATAAATGATCCTAATGATAAAAAATATAAATTTAACATAAAGAATTCTGGAAATATAACATCAATATTTTTAATCAATTTTTAAAAAATTGTAATTTTCTACATTTATTAAACTTAAACATTATGAGAAATAAATCTATGTGCAATATTTTAATAAAGTCAATTTTTGTAAACTGTTTATCACACACAATCTTAAGTCCTTTCCTAAAAAAAAATAAGGGGACCCCTCTCTTATGAACATGAAATTTCATTTTCAAATTTCACAAAATTTCAAAAACTCTTAAGTAATTTTAAGTAATATTATAGCAAATTGCTCTAGCAACCAATATAATGTAAAATTACACAGTTAACATATTACAGCAGTATTTCAAGATAGTAGTGATTACAGCAAAAATTCCTTGCTTCATATTTGGAATTTTGGATTAAAATCTGTGAAATAAGAAACTTTTAATTAAAGTCCAATTGTGAAATATATTACAATATGTTGTACAATATATAAAGTTATTTCAGTACTTTTGAAGCCAAAATAACAGCATTATCTGAGTTACAAACAACTTGATTTACAAATAAAACTTATGTACAAATTATGTACATAAACTTATATACAAATGTTTGTATCTGGAGAAATGCCTGTAGTGAGAACTGCTATTGTAGTTCTCACTAATATAGCCTCACTCCAGTAAATATCTACTCTAGGCTGTTTTCATAAAAATGCTTTGACAAGACAATATCAGTTCTTATTATCATTATGTTTGTCAAGTGTTTGTTTATTCAATTTTCGAGATTTGTTTTTGTCACCCAAATGTATTCCTCATACTGGCTTAGGTTCCTACTGTTCTGAACAACAGTGTTATATATTCAGTTATATCTTGCTCATTTTTTAACTATAGTATCAAAATGATACTATAGTAGTGTAATCTTGCAAAACCTTGAAAAATGGCGTATTAAAGGAACTGATGAAATAGTAACAACAGTGTTATATATTCAGTTATATCTTGCTCATTTTTTAACTATAGTATCAAAATGACACTATAGTAGTGTAATCTTGCAAAACCTTGAAAAATGGCTTATTAAAGGAACTAATGAAATAATAAGAAGAAGCTATTTTAAAAATTTTATAAATGAGTACTAAGGAGATATCTTGAAAGGAGTGTAATGAGTATCATTTTAACCACTGTGCTTATATAGACATTTGAAGAACTGTTTTATATTTTTCTAATTTTAATTATATTTCATATACTCATCATATTTTCTGTAAAATTCATGTGAAAATTATGAATATGTAAATTAGTCACTAGCCAGATTATTCTACACTAGAGCACAACTATAATTTTAAATTTAAAACTTTAGAATCTTGATTCTTATCAGTAGCTTTATTCTGTAATTCTGTGTTAATCTCTTTGCTAAAAATGGCAAAATAATTAATCAAGAATAAAGATTCATATTCTTCCATACTGAATTTTGCATGCTAATTGAATTTTTAGCTTATAAGCAGGTTGTACTTTTTCAAGATTCTTAATAACCAATTCCCTAAAATATTGGTTATAAATTCAACATAATAAATACATAATCCTCATCAATAAAACAAAAATTAAATGTTTATTTCATGCCAGGATGAATTTGATTTTGAATCAGAACTTGCAATAACATTAGATATAAACATGGATTTTGACATAAATCTTGATCTATCTTTTCATAGGAGATAAACAGCTATTTCTATTAAAATTATGCTACAAAAATTTATTTCAACATTGGTTTTAAGTTGAAAACAATTTATTCATAGTACTTTCGGTTAGTACCGAACTAGTAACCGAAGGTAGTAACCGAAAGTTTGGTTTTAAGTTGAAAACAATTTATTCATAGTACTTTCGGTTAGTACCGAACTAGTAACTGAAAGCACTACGAATAAATTCTTTTCAACTTAAAACTAAACTGTGTAAAGTGCTTTGTTCTGTGATTTCTAAATTTATTTTTATAAAAATTTTTAAGAGCCAGTTTTAAAACTCCTTTAAAATTTAACAAGGATTTGGAATAACCAGTGCAAATTAGTTCTAGCTCATTGCTGATTATAATATCCCCCTTTCTGAAAAAATATTAAAAAATATATTAAAATTTATATTAATTATTAGTGTAATCTACAAAATTTAAAGGAAAAAATTCATAAAATAAATACAATGAAACTTTGATCTATCACTTTCCCAGAAACATTATTCAATTTCTAAGGTCCCTGAACAAATCCTATTTAAATTATGGAAAATAAATCTGCATAAATTGTTTCCCAATTTATATTATTATCCCTTATTTATTAGTTGAAATTTTTAGTTCTGAAGATTGTTTTTAAGAAAGAGCAACACTGCTCACACAAATGTTAGTAATTGTAGTTGAAGTTTTTAGAACATGGTGTAGCAAGTAATAGTTTGGACTCAGTACAATCTTGCATGCATCTTATCTATCAAACATTAAGCTGGAGGGGAAGTTGTGGTGGTGGTGGTGGTGATGATGATGATGATGATGAAGCCAAGCCCAAACCAGTGCAGAGTTTCTGAAGATTGTTTTTAAGAAAGAGCAACACTGCTCACACAAATGTTAGTAATTGTAGCTGAAGTTTTTAGAACATGGTGTAGCAAGTAATAGTTTGGATTCAGTACAATCTTGCATGCATCTTATCTATCAAACAGTAAGCTGGAGGGGAAGTTGTGGTGGTGGTGGTGGTGGTGGTGGTGGTGATGATGATGATGATGATGATGAAGCCAAGCCCAAACCAGTGCAGAGTTTTACCAAAGCATTTTAAATCCATAAGAGCATTTTTGTATGCTCACATCATCAAAACAGACCAAGCCAGACTGTGAATATTGAAAGTTTATTGTTTAGCTTAAAAATGAAATGTTCTCCTATACAACTGAAGATTAATGATCTTTTTTAAAAGAAGTATTGCAGATTGGACTTGACAATAGAAAAAAATATCACTGGTGTATGTTTTTTTTTGATTTAATAAATGTATATAGGTAAATATGGCTGTATTTTCTCATTTTAAATAGTTCCCACATCTATAATTTTCCTGTATCCACAGTTTTTCAGGCCTCCCAACAAAAACAATGAATCAAAGTTTCACTGTAATAACTTTTTAATTAATAAACCATATGTCAACTAATTATTTGTATATATATTTATAAAACTGCATACTAAATTTTAGGGAGCTTATAAATTCTGCAATCTATAAATTATAATTTAATTATTAATTAATAGATGGCATTACCCTTAAATTTTAAAAATTAATTTATACTAACAATTTAGAGTCATTTCAAATAATAATCTATAAAAACAAGTTTTATTAATTATCAGAGTTCTAATTTGAAAAAATAAAATAAGCAGTAATTTTAAAGTTTCACATCTGCTGACAATGATGCCAATACAGGCAGGTCTCGATTAGTGCAAGTTCGAATAATGCGATATTCAATTAATGCGACTTATAAAAATGATACCGTTTTTCACTTAGTGCGAAAAAAATATTCGATTAATGCGAGTTGTAAGCATAGACCAGTCTTACTAACTCTAGATCCATATTAATGCAAGTTGTAAGCATAGATCAGTCTTACTAACAAAGGTCCATCCCATTTTATGATGTCAATTAACAAATTAATGTTAATTTTTGGTTAGTAAAACCAAACAAGGAACAGTTTGCGATATTCAATTAATGCGACTTATAAAAATGATACCGTTTTTCACTTAGTGCGAAAAAATATTCAATTAATGCGAGTTGTAAGCATAGACCAGTCTTACTAACTCTAGATCCATACCCTTTTATGATGTCAATTAACAAATTAATGTTAATTTTTGGTTAGTAAAACCAAACAAGGAACAGTTCAAGAACAGTCACTTGGCTTTGAAGAGGTGAAACACCAGAAAGATGGGCTTTTTTGCCATTAGCTATTTAACATTACTATTATTCAGCTTTGTTATCATGTACATACAGTATAGTACATAATTTTCTCTTTTAAAAAGTATCAAAATGGATAAAAGGAAGAACTCTTTTAATGATAAAACAGGAAATGAAAAAAGAAGAGGTTAGTGATTACGCTACAGCAAAAAATGGATATGACTGAGCGACATAAAAGTATACTTTGTTAAATTTTTTAAAATAAGGATATCTTTACAAAATTATTTGCCTATTATACTGCTGTGCTACCCATATTATTTCCATATTATTTATTTTCTTTTGTTTATTACCTGATGTCTTTATTTAAAATAAAACTTGTGAAAAAAATTCTGTTTTTGTTATCTTTTGCTGTCATATTCTGCTAGTAAACAAATAGAAAATTTGTTAAAAATTTCTCATTGGTTCATTAACTTAGCTTATTAATGCTATCTGGAACTAATTTACTGATTCAATAAAGCTGCAATGCTTAATCACAATTCGGACTATCCACTCAATTCTCGATCCAGAATTGGCGTCAGGCAGTGCTCAACTTCTGCTTTCGATTCGCTATTTTGGTTTCGATTTGGCAGTTGGTTTGATGATGGTATGAGATGCAATTCCTGGTAAGTTATTAATTTAGATGATGAACAACGATGTAAAATATGAAAATAAATATTTCTTAAACAGTTAGTATTGTGGTTATTCATCGTGAGGTTGGCTAATGGCTGGAATCTCACAAAACAAGAACCAATTACCATATTTTACATATAGTTACTACTTTGAATAGTGCGAGAAATTCATGGAACCAATTATTCGCACTAATCAAGGCCTACTTGTATATCATTTCAAGGTTTGATTCAAACTGCTTAATAGATATTTAAAATTACAACAAACACAATTTTATTTTGGATAATAATTTATAGAAATAAAATATTATAAATTTTCTTATATATTACAAAATAAGAAACATATTGTGATTTATATAATCTATAAATTATAATTTAAGTTATAAATCATTATTTCTTCACAACACAGAGAGTCTCCAACAAATGATAATTTGACTTACAATAATTCATACTTAAAATAGCCATGATCAATGGCAGAGTAGTCACCAGAATGGAAACATATTGTGCTTTACTATGGAGTATTCTTGTTAATTGAGAATCACAACACAGAGAGTCTCCAACAAATGATAATTTGACTTACAATAATTCATACTTAAAACAGCCATGATCAATGGCAGAGTAGTCACCAGGATGGAAACATATTGTGCTTTACTATGGAGTATTCTTGTTAATTGAGAGTTCCATACCTTCAGATTTTTCAGGAGACCTATTAATCTTATCCTTTACCTGGCTTTGATTTTCTCATAAATGCAGGCAGCCTGTGATAAACAATGGAATGCCACACCAATCAATATCTAATAAGAAAGTAGTGCATAATTCAATAGGAAAAAGAAAAGGTGATCCTTCTCTTCAATGTGTCATTAGTTAGATATTTTTGTTTCAAAGAATTTTACCTGAAATATCTGCTAATAAAATCACATAAAGTAATTTATTTATCAGAATCCTATCCCAGAACTGGTCCACAATCCGGTTTGAAATTCTGAAAATTTTCCATGAATTGAAAAATTTTCTTGAAGTTTCAATGTAAAATCTAACTACAAATATATTGAGCTTGGAGTGAACTCCATTACATAACAATCAGTTAATGATTGGAAGTAACATTAAAAAGTAATTGTTTATTTTTCTAATAGAAACTTGGACATATGAATATAACTTGTATATTTTACCTTTGTTCAATTTTTTTTATTTTTATCTACATAAATAAAGATTTATATTTCCCAAATGTACATTTTCCTCATTTTATAAAATAAACAGTATTTATTCATATACTTTTACTATACTATACTTTTTAAAAACATTTTAAATACTCTAATTTTTAGTGACTGGGAATCAACTTCTATTTATAACATTGCAGTTATGGGAAATCAAATTCCAAATTATGATGGATTCGAATTGCGATCAAAATTTCTGAATATATTCCCATCATAAGTAGGAACATCCTATATTATCAGTTCTTGTTGTCAATGCAGTTTTAAAAAATAATTTAGACAAGTATATAAAAATCATCATAAACATACTTCCTTAAAAACAATTTATGCATACTTATTGCTGATTCAATATTATGTTTTAGAAAAAATTTTCATTACTATATTTTTGGTGATTTTAAGCTCATAAGTGCTTTGAAGTAATAAAATCTGGTTCACACATCTGATATTAAAAATAACAGATGTATGAATCATAATCTTAATAATCTTAATTAATTGGCATCATATTTCAAACTTTTACAAATACACTTAACCCTCAATATTCATGAGGATTCATTCCAAAAAACATTATAAATAAAATCATTAATGTTCATAACGTATTTTCCTCTTAAAAATATCTATAAGAAATATTAATTCACAAGAAATAATTAAAAAGAAATGCCAAATTAACAATAAACCCTTTACTTCATTAATCACAGTTTATTTAAATCAACTTAATTGTTTTACTGCTAACCTGGTAAGTTCTATATCAAGGCCAACCACTTTTTGCTTTATTGAAAAAATTTATTTCTAAAATTTGCAAATAGTCAAATCATAATGTTAGAACTATGAATATCTAAAGTCAAATGTAATTTTTTTTATCTTATATTATTAATTTTTTATAATGATTAAAAAATTACCTTTACTTCTTCTAGTAATTTTGTTACTAATGTTGCTATTCCTTCAACTGAATATTCAAAATTTTTACTCTTAGGTATGAAATAAATAATTGGTGGTTTGTGTTTATGATGCTTAAGTGAAGGTACCTGTAACAATACAATATATGCAAAAATAGTGAATATGTCATAATAAATAAATAAAAAATATAAAAAAGATTATAAAATCTGAAATAGATAAAATTGGCGATTGTATCAATTTTATTATACTTTTCTTTATTTAAAAGAAAAACTCAAAGATAAAATCAGCATTTATTCAGAGACAATTTTTTTTATTAACAGCAATGTTTTTGCTAAGATAGTTGCCTTCTTCAATTTCTTCACGCAGATCCAAGATTTGAGTTACATTTAAACTGAAATAAACATGAACATTATTTTCTAGTTATCTGTAGTTATCACAATTACATATTAAGCTCTTTTCTTTCATTTTGAAACATGCTATTTAAAATTTTTGGTTTTGTATCTCCATTTTTAATCTAATTTAATCAGTATAGATGCCATGATGATGATATGTCATCAAGAGGGTAACATCATAATGTCATAAATATTGGTGTTTTGCGATATCATCTATTGTTAAATCACTATAATGTCACACCAAGATTACGTCATCATTATTATAGATATTGAGATGGAGCTGTGTTATGAAATCTGGTAAGCCATACATGACCCGCATACTGCTAACATCTAAGCCATCTACTGGCAATAATATTAACTAAAATTGTAATAAAAATTAAATTTTATCCTGTAAGATTAGTCAATCCTATAGGATTAAAGAATGCAATAGTCAAGGTGTCCTTTAATAGTAGAACATTATTACTGAATTTCATAAAAATTTACTAATTAGTTCAAAAGTTATTAGTGGGGAGGACATAAGCAAAAGACAGGCAGAGGCCTGATCTTATAAGCCTCTGTTTCTTTCAAAAAGCAGGCTAAAAAGCATCCTTTTTATATCTGGTACTTGCATTTTTGTGTTTGTTAAGTTTATTACAATAAAGTGGAGTGCAATAGTAAATATTGGTAATGAGCAATCCATAAATTTTGGATATTTCCAACTTATGATAGTAGGGTTTGAACTGAATCCTAAGTCAAGGACTTAAAACAAAAATCACTATTTATATCTCTTTGACATCAGTGATTTTTTCCTCTAGCATCAATAACACACAAACCATTTTATTGGCATTTTCATAATTAGACTTCAATAAATACAAAATTAAGTTAAATTTGTTTTTAAAATAATTTATATTATTTCCAATAGATTTGAAAAATATTCAGAAGAAATCTATAGAATCTGACTGCTTCATCATAAATAAAGTTCAATACCCTAGGATAGTTATAAACTCATCTTCACTAATGTGCAAAATAATATCCTAGCCACATATTGCAAAATGAACAGAACATTATATACTGTTGTACAGAACATTATATAATAAGATATGGTGAATAAAAATTCAAATTTATTATATTTTTTTCTATTTGAACACACTTTTCTGTTTTCATTTTCTATATAATTTAAGGCTGCTAAATGACTTCAACAAAAGTGTTTATTGAAAAAAATAGTTCAAAACAGCTCTTTAGCAAGCACAAAAACTTTATTTTGGCAAAACGTTTTCGAACCAAGATCGGTTCCTCATCAGTGCCATTCACTTTACAAGAATAGAACATTAACTGACATTTATAAAATCGAACAATATAATAAAATTTAAAGTCCCGAACAAAAATTTAGCATAGAACAACATATAAACTCTAATATCTCAGCGGTTATCAAATTTAAAAACCAATTTTCGAATAAACGAACAAATTAACATCAATTACATATTTAAATATCGCACATTATAACATTAGAATACACGAAAATTACAAAAACAATATATAATTCTTTTAAGTTCTGACATCACTATATATTATATAAAAAACAAACCATAGTCTATGGGGAAACCTCCTTGTTATCGAATATCTTCATTTCAGATCACTTTATCACATGTTATTTGTATAAATAAAGTACAGGAAAGCCATAATAGATATAGAATTTAATAGGGGAACAATGAGATCATTATAGCCTGTTGTAGGCACACCATTTCCATGTTTGTTCGAAAACATTTTGCCAAAATAAAGTTTTTGTGCTTGCTAAAGAGCTGTTTTGAACTTTTTTAGAATATTAAGCAAGTTGTATTTTGTGCATTATGAGTGTTTATTGAGTGAATCAGTTTTATTTGCATGAAACAGAACCTTTACTAATTTATTGTAATTGTTAAAAAAATTTCAAGCATTTTATAACTATCTGAATTGCCTATCTAAAGCATCAATTAACTGGCAAACATTACTAAATCTAAGAAATTCAATCATAAAAAAATAAATTTCTATGCATTTTTATATAGAATTAAATTTATATTATCAATTTCATCATTAAATCTAAGAAATTGCCATAATTATAAAAAAATTTATTTCTAGAAAATAACTTTCATTCTTTTTATATTACTATTATATTTCTTACATTTATACAATATAAAACAGATACCAATATTAAAATTACCTTTTCAAACTGTACATCAAGAAAAAATGTCCATGCTATCCCCCATCTCATTGTATTCCCTTGGCAAAATTCACAAGTAATAAACTGAATTATCTAAATTTAAAAAATCTTTAAATATTCTAAATATGTAAATTATTTTTCTTTAGTTAAAAATAAATAATGATTATTTTTCTCGGTACAGTGGTGCCTCACAATTCAACATTTGAGTTTTGCGGGTTTGCACATGCGCGTGCATGGAATTGTGTGATGTCATTTGCTATCGTCAGTTCTTGGACTACTTTGGTGTTTGCCCGTGTTGTTTGTGTTAATTTTCAATTCTACATCTTTCAGAAAGTAAAAAACTTGTAATTATTATTATTTTTTTGAATGAAATGTAAAGATGGGTTCAAAGAAATGACCAGAGGAATAATTCTGAAAAGAAGAACACTCAATTGAGCAAAGAGAGGAAGGAAAAAAAATGTAAATAAAGTGCAGAAAGGTAGAACAATTAAAATGTAACTCGAGTATGATGTTCCTAGGACAACTGTGGCAACGTTTTGCAACAGAGACAGAAGATTATGGGTGCTAGGGTGTCTGCTGGAAGACTTCATTCCAACATCCAAGGGCTAATAAATTGTGTGTTGTGTATAAAATAGTGTATTTTGTAATTTAGTGTGTTATATAATAATAAAACACATATAATAAAGTAAATAATATAGTGTATCTCTCTCACCTCACCTGTTAGAGTAGTGGAATGGGGACCGATAGCGAATTAATCTATTTACTCTTATATGGGAAATATTGTCCTGCAATTCGACAGTTTCTCAATTCAACATTGGGGAAATGTTGTCCCGCAATTCGACAGTTTCTCAATTCGACATTACTTTGACGACGGATTAGTGATGAATTGCGAGGCAGCACTGTATTATGAAAAATTATAAAAGGTTAATTTAAAATTATTAAATTTCAAAATATCTTTGAAAAAAAATTAAACATTTTTTTATATCATAATTTGTTAATTTTTGATAAAATTTACAATTTTTTTTAATTTTTCATATAATTAAAAAACATTAAAATTTCATTTTCAACCCATGTTCCCCATCTCCCAATTGGAAATTTTTTCAATATCCAAAATCAAAATATTGAATAAAAAAATTGAAAACATTTCTTAATGTTATGTTGAATTAAATTTAATTTTAATAGATATACGACCTTATATGGTGGTTAGGTATGATAAGGATTTACATAACATTTTAAATAAGCATCTGACGGATGCCGAGTATAAGATTGCTTGGAAAAGAGGCCCTACATTGTTTAATACCTTACGGAATACTAAAGATGTTCTCCCTATGCTGAATAAAGCGGTAGTGTATTCAATCCCCATTCAGCTTAACCGTGAGAACTGTACGAAATATTATATAGGTAGTACAGCGCGGAATCTTTATAAAAGAATATATGAGCACAAAAATGACGTTATTGCAGGGAGGATGACCACAGCCCTTGTGATTAATGCTTATCAAAAAGATATTACTATACAATGGAGCCATATTAACCTTATAAAAGCAATGTTAAATCCAAGAGGTCTTGTTCTCCATGAATCAATGGAAATAGAAAGGAGAATACGCACAAGTGATAGAAGAGATGCGACTATCAAAAAATAATATCTATTTCACTGGATGGCAAAACAGTCAGAAAAAAGAAAGGGTTAACCTTTCACCTAACATAGGCAATGAATACTTCATCAAATTAACAAATATCAAAAAAATAATTACCCAGTTACAGAGAGAGACAAAAATTGCCTATATGAAAAAAATTTCAGAATTTTTCGATGAAAAATAAAAAAATTCATCAAATTAACAAATATCAAAAAAATAATTACACAGTTACAGAGAGACACAAAAATTGCCTATATGAAAAAAATTTCAGAATTTTTTGATGAAAAATAAAAAACAGATGAATTTTCATAATTTTATGAATATTAATTAGGCTTAATTACAAAAAATTGCCGGACCGTAGTGATTGGCAGAAATTGTAACGTAACGGATGTCAACAGGTTAATAAGTTATTCTCATGCACAATTAGTGAAGCCTGGAAATGGTGTCACTATTTTTTTGTGATAAGAAAATAGTTGCAAAAGATGTGAATAATTATTTAAAGATTACAAGCTTTGTATATTATTCTTATAAAATAACAAATTTTTTTTGTCATTTTCCAATAATCAGTGATCAGTCAATGAAAAGAATGGTATGGCTATTCTTCCCTATCATCAACTGCCTACATCTATGGTGATGCCAGATACAATGTGGAGGATTGGGATCAATTGGCAAGAAAAAGAGTCTTCTGGATAGAACCCTGACATACCATGACAAATGTATGGTGATTAACCTCAAAATTCTCAAAAAATCAGCTCCATAAGCAAGTTATTCATACAGATTTATTTACTGCATAAATAGACTATTTCTATTCTATAAATAGACAATAACAGATAGTGTAGCACTGAAGAGGGACTAGAAAAAAGTCCAAAAACGTTATGCAGTAAATAAATCTGAATGAATAACTTGCTTATGGAGCTGATTTTTTGAGAATTTTGATGTTTGAGAAAAAGCAAGTTCACTTTTATTTATAAGGTTGTATAGTGATTGGCCAGATTGTTGATATTTATTAACTAGATTCAAGCTTTCATATTCCAAGCCTTTGTTTATCTCAAATTAATAGCCATTCAGCAAAAAGAATAGAATAGATCTTTCATTTCACAAAAGATGCCTCCAAAAAAAGGAATAGAAACTTTGGGCTCTCTTTTTATTAAAATAATTTTTTTGTATATTAAAGTTATATACATACATACTGCTTTTTGTGCTATTTATAAACTTTTTAAGTTTCTTAGTACTTTAGAGTTGGTTAAGCTGTGTGGTAAAGTTACTTTTTTTTGGTGCTTTCTGTGGAGCTGATTCTCAAATTATTATGGTCTAATTGCTGCGTATTGTTACGTAGGAACACAGAATTTATTTTCTGTTCTATGTCCTATATATCAACTATCAATAATATGCAATGAGAAGGATAAAACACTTAACAAAATGAAAAGAGGCATTTATGAAATCTCTATCCGTTACAGTATGTCTAAACATCTTTCATCAGATTCTATTTCTAATATCTTGTTCCTCTTTAATCGAATCTGGGTAGAGCATGTGATCTCATAATCCTGGACTAGAGCTACTATCATTCCTTTTTCCAAACCAGGAAAAGATCCCAAGAACCCTTCTCATAATAGACCTATTGCTTTGACTGCCTTTGCAAAGTCCTTGAATGTATGGTCGCTTAGTATATTATTTAGAAAAATTTGGCCACCTTTCACCATATCAGAGTGGATTCTGTTCTTTTAGAAGCACAATAGACAATTTGATACGCCTTGAGACATCTATTCGAGAAGCCTTCGTGAAACACGAACATCTGGTGTCCATGTTTTTTGACATCGAAAAAGCTTATGATAGGGCCTGGCATTTGAGCATTCTCTGTCACTTGCACCAATGTGGTTTCTGTGGGAATCTGTCAATTTTCATCAGGAATGTTTTACATCGTCGTTTTTTTTAGGTCTGAATCAGTTCAATTTTATCTTCTCCCGATATACAGGAGGAAGGCGTACCTCAAGGCTCCATTTTAAGTGTCACATTGTTTGTTTTGAAAATTAATGGTATCACAGCTTGCTTACCCTTGGCTGTGAGGTGCTCCATATATGTTGACGACTTTCAAATTTCATGTCAGTCTGCAAACATGAGGCTCATTGAGAGAGAGCTACAGACTGCTTTAAACCAGATCAGTAAATGGGCTTGTGAGAATGGGGTTTCATTTTCGCCACACAAAACATCCTGTATTCACTTCTGTCTGCAACATGGCCTCCATCCAGATCCTGAGGTCCTTCTGAATGACATTTCCATTGTAAATGAAGCCAAATTTCTAGGTATCATCTTCGAACGAAAGCTCACTTTCTGTCCCCATCTCCTCCATCTGAAGGGAAAGTGTACTAGAGCATTGACATTCCTGAAAACCATCTCTTCTCTGTCTTGGGGCACAGATCAATGTTCAATGTTGCGAATCTATCGGCACTGATTCGATCCAAGCTGGACTATGGATCTGTCATATATGGTTCAGCGAGAGAGTCCATTTTGCGGATGTTAGACCCTATTCACCATCAGGCACTTCTTTTGTGCACTGGGGAGTCCACAAATCACCAATCCAGAGTCTGTATGTAGAAGCATTTGAACCTCTACTTTCCAACAGGAGGAAACAGCTGTCTCTCTATTACTACACTAAACTGAAGTCTTTGTCAAATAATCCTGCATGGCCCAGTATTTTTGATTCCATATTTCCTACATTCCTGGCTGCTCAACCTTCATGCATTCTATTGTCTGGTCTGCAAATGCAAAAATTACTCAATGAGATCAGTATTGAATTTATCAGCCATATGTAAATCAGAACATCTCTCCATTGCACCTTGGGATGTCTCCCGCATAGTGGTGGATTTCAGCCTTCAGTCATATCCTAAGGATTGCACCATGGACTGTGTCATAGATTAGGTATACACAGATTTTATCTTGTTCCTATTATGAATAATGTTCCATCTAATCATCTCTTTAAAAGAGTCATAAAGAGATATTATAGATCATTTAAAAGAGTCATCTCTTGTTATGTTCACTGCTAATAAAAACTAATAATTTAATATAGTATGCTTTAATATTAACATAGCTTTAAAAACCATTATGTATGGACTTACTTTTTATTATTTATAATCTTCATATCTTTATTATATTTATTTTTTTTTTTATATTTAGTTTGTTTATCTTTAAACTTCTAATATAGTAACTAAAGTAATTATATATTATCTCTGCAGTATGTTGCCATAGTTACACCTCATTATAAACTCTCAAATATTTAAAACATGTTATAATTTTATGTTCTATTTAAATTCAGCCATTTTTCTATATATCTAAGCTGCTGATGAGGACTTTTTGAAGTTGAATGCCCTACAGTTTATACTAATCTATTGTTTCTCCAATAAATATTTTAGTTCTACTTACAAAAATTGTGCTATATTAATAAAACTGTATTATATTTTAATCCCTTAATTTTACTTATTCTGAAATAAAGAATATATTCAGAAATTACACAATTAGTTCTTTCTAGAACTGCTTATTTAGAATAAAAAGTTTTAGAAATAGAGCAATAATTTAAAAATAATAACAATTTATTTTCTTAAAGTTTTAATCCATATAACTCAGAATAAAACTGAAAGTATAAAACATTTGAAATAAACATGCAAATTATTTTTTGAACATAGCAAATGAATAAAATAAAAAGTTCTAGTTTCTTAGTAACAAAAGTTTTATTTGATTTTATGAATAAATATAACTTAATTAATAAAAAATTAAGATATATATAAATATAAAAAAACTTATTTTTTTCTATATAGAAAAGCTTTATTTACCTGCATGAATATTCATAACCTGGTCCATCTATGCATGTTCCACCATTAAAACAATAAGAATAATTTGCTATTATATGCTCACAGATATTAAAGTCTTCTTCACAATGTTCACCTTTTAAAATAAAATTATCCATTAAATATTAATTTTTTTATAATACAATATTGTAATGTATAGAATACAAAGTGAAATTTGTATGTGTTAGAAATAATTTAAAAATACCAGTAATTTCAGTTGTTTTCAAGTTAATATTGCTTGGTTTTGTCCATTTGGTGGAATTCTGTTAACAGAATCAGTTTGATTTATTGGTTGGTATTAATGCTAATTCTAATCATATAATTTGGAGAATGCTGGACATCAATCAAACAGGTGAGCACTTATTAGAGTTCCTAATGAGTATTGATCATTTTGTTTTAAATCAAGGGCAATGAATTACTTTTCTTGTTAAGGAGGAGATCATTGACCTAACATTAGGGATTAAAAATGTTTATGATCAAACTGAGGATTGGCATGTATCTAATGAGCCATCTGCTTCAGATCATAGATACATTTTCTTCAATCTAACAAGTATGATACCTACTCAGATAACATATAGAGACATAAGGAAAACTAATTGTACTTCTTATTTTGTTTAGTGATAGAGTTAGAGATGATTGTTGATGAAATTTAATATTTTTCTCTAAATCCATCATATCTTATCATCCAACTGTCTAATTAAGACTGCTGGTTCATCAAGGCAGGTTTCTTAAGTAGAATAAACAGCCTGGCAGACTTAAATTAACATTAGAAATCTTTTTAATAAAGCTAAAAGAAGGATGAATGGGTTACACATAGAAGTGCTCTCACTTCTTATAATAAAGTCATTAGAAAGGCAAAAAAGTCTTCCTGGAAAAGATAATGTCAGGGGATTGAAAATGTACTTGATATATCCATACTAATGAAAATAATCTCCAAAGGGAATTATTGCAAGATTAGTATTGATACTATCAAACTGCCAAATGGCAAGATGACTAGTGCTTGTAAGGACTGGTTAAAGGAATTCTTTTGAATACACTTTCCTGTGTCTGCTTTGATTGAGGGATTGTCTTTTTCATAGGAGCAATCAGATATCAATGGGATCTTGTTAGGAAGGTGATCAATCAATCAAATATTAGATGGGCTATGAGTAACTTTAAGTCCTTAAAGTATACTGCCCTAGATGATATTTAGCCACTATTTTTACAGCAAAGCATTACTCTTTGCTATATCTTCAGGATCTATCTAGCTTTTGGCTATATTCCATGATCCTGGAGTAGCTCATTCATAACTAAGTCTGGATGTAGCTCTTATACCAAGGCTAAGATCATCATCTAATTAGTCTGATGGGATTTTAATTAAGTCTTTCTATATTGCAGCCAATTTACCTATCAATTGGACAAATTGACTGAAAATGCTCTTTATGAGATTGTGTCACTTATCAAGAGAGCAATTGGATACAGGAAACTGTACTATGGGAATTTCTTGATATTCAAAGGCTTTTAACACTACTTCTTTTGATTAAATTACTCTTACAGCAAGCAGACATGGAATCTGTTCAATAGTTGTTTATTGAATTGGGTCCCTGCTAAAGCAAAATTGTTTATAGTACACTCTATGAGGAGGAAGTTAAAATATTCACAGATAGGTTATCCACAGGGGATTACTTTCTGCCCTTCTTTGGTACCTTGTGGTGTATATGATCTTTGTATATGATCTTTTAACTACACTCAATGGGAAGAGTTTTTCTTTACTGTTGGTTATGCTTACGACACCCATCATTGTGATGGGGAAGTTTCTCAGGACTATATCTGAAATGCTTCAGACAGCTCTTTGTACAGTGACTAATTGACAGTGATAAGGTTGGATTAACAGTTAATTCAGCAAAGACTGTAATTGTATCTTTTATACAAAAAAGGCAGTTGATGGGGCTTTCTGAACTATCAGTCCTTGACTAAAAAGGTATAGTTCTCTATTGAAATCAAGAATCTTGTGTTAGGCTAGACAAGGGATTGACTTGGAAACCACATACATATTTTGTTGTTGTGAAGGCCTAGAAAGCCTTATGACATGAAATCAAGAATCTTGTGTTAGGCTAGACAAGGGATTGACTTGGAAACCACATACATATTGTTGTGAAGGCCTAGAAAGCCTTATGACCTTATAGAGGCATTTTGAATAAGACATGGGGAAGTGAAACCAAAATATATATTGGATATATATCATAGTTCTGAAACCCATTATCATCATTATATGATGAGAGAGAGAGTTCCGCCAAATCATGAAGGACTGAACTTGAGAAAATTTAAAGGATGACCTGTCTCAGTATCACGGGAGCTTTGACAACTGCTCTTAAAATCCTCTTAGCATTTCCTCCTTGCAAATTTTCATCTGATAAGCAGTTTTCAAGATTCTGGTTATTTTTATAAATCAAAAGAAATCTGTATATATTCTATTTGAATCTAATGTAATGTTTAATTTGATTTCCAAACAATTACTTAGTTTGCCAATATAGACAAGCTACCTTTGTAATTAGATATGTAATTTTTTAAAATGTTTCACCTTTAAATCCTGGAAGACATTCACATGTATAGCCATTCACTGTATCATGACAGATACCTTCATTTTCACAGGGATCTGATAAACATTCATTAACATTTTCTTCACATAAATTACCTACAAACAAAAAATTTCTTATAAGAATTTTATAAAAATAATTAATAAAAATTATATATTTTTTATTTTTCAAATAATTAACATAAATCTATAAGCATTCAAAGCAAAGGATAATATATATATTGTTTGAATATTTTTATTCTTATATTATTTTTTGCTGACCTAGACATTTCTTATCATTCATCATTAATGATCTTGGAAACATCTTTTTATTCACATCACAAACCTGGATTATAAAATTACATAAAATCAAGCCTACTATCAGGAAATAATTCTATTTATTATTAAAAAGGTTTTTGACCTTATAGGTCAGCCACACTTTCAAAACAATATTCCATTCTGAAACTGATGCTGACCTATGAATAAGGTCAAGAATGTTTTTAATAATAAAAATGTTCTCAATCTTATTCATGGCACTTTCCTGATAGTAAGCCTGATTTTATATAACAACTTTTTATATTCATATAAAAAATATAAGCATTTAAATTTTTTTTCACTTAGTAACATACAATACATAATGAAAATATATGTAAAAATATTTTTTATACATCAAATATAAAAATAAATTTCCTATGATTAATATGAAAACATTAACTAAATATAATGAAACATTTCAACAAACTCTTCCTCAATGGAATGTAAATATATGCTAATGTTAAATAAAATATTAGGCAATTATCTTCAATAGTACTCCTTGTTAATTGCATAATCATATAATTGTTCAAAATTTCTTTTATGCATTTAGTTAGTTATTTGCAAAAAATTACATATTTAATTATATGAAACAGATTATGATGAACTACAGCTAATCCTTGATTTACATGGTAGATTGGTTCTGAAAAAATACTATGTAAATGAAAATCATGTAAATAAAGATTAACATTTGCATAGAAAATGGGGGATAAATTCTATAACAGTTAAATAAGTAATTTATGCATTTTTAAAACAAATTTAATACTTTATATATAAACAAACAACAAAATTTTAAGGGCAATAAATGGAATACAATAAAAATTAGGATGAAAGTGTAAAATCTTCAAAATTTATCAAAACAACAATTTATTTCATATCTTCTTTGCTGTTTAATATAATCTTCATTCTCAGTTGAAAGTCATACAGGATGATGTTAGGTGACAGTTAACAAGCTTTTCGATAAACTCATTTTTTCTTTTTTTTGTTATTCTTAAACTATATCAAACTAAAACAGTATCATATAAAATAAAAATTAGTCACAATTTTTCAATTATGCAAAACTGAAATCATGCAATTTGAATATTACGCAAATTGAGGGTTAGATGTATAAATAAACCAATAAAAATTGTTAAAATTTACTTACATCATGCTTTTTAAGTTCATTTTTTATTATTTGAAAGCTTTGTTTTTTTCCAATCAGTGTGCTAAAAATTCTGTAAAGTTAAAAATAAATTACTTTAGAAAATGTTATTTTAGGAAATTAATCAATTATTTATTTTAAGAAAAAATAAATAAATATTCAGTCTGATTTACAAAGTATTTCTAATTATTTTTTATTATTCAAATTTTTAATATAACAAAATGTGATCAAAAATTTTCCAGACTAACTGAATTTAACATTGTTTTAATTACTAAAGAATTTGAACATGAATTTATTTCAATAGATGAAATGCCAAATGCAAACTTTTTCTTGAAGGTTTTGAAATGTTTAAATGAAAAAATGAAATAGAAATGTCATGAACTATGAAAAGATTCAATCTTGTTGCATTACAATAATGTGCATCTTATATAGCACTCATTATTCAAAACTAGCCTGCAAAAAAAAAAATCATTGAAAATAAGATCGCAGCTATCATAGTCTTCAGATTTGTCTCTAGCTGATTTTTTTCTGTTCTTCTTCTCTAAGAAACATTTAAGCGGGGCAATGTTTCCAGTAAATAGAGAGCATAAAAATATGCACTTAACAAGATCATTCCAAATAAAGAGAATATAAAAAAATGTTTTGTACTGAAAAAAAGAGATGGCAGCAATGAAATGTTGCAGAAATAGACTTTGAAAGGAGATAACAATGAACAAATTTTTGCTTGATTTTTTGTGTTTTAAATGAATAGTCCTGGAAGTCTTTAATTGAAGAGTATGATCCCAAAACACGTAGTATTTAGTAATATACCTATATTTCATCTCCTGTAATAACATGGGCAAGAAAATTTTTGCCTTTGACTCCATATCATATCAGATTCTCCAGGCACAGAGAGCCTGGAGAACAGAACACTTTTCAAAAGAACATTGTGAACAGTTTCTTAAACAATTGTTTTAAGCAAATTCACTATTTCTGAAATTTCACACACTTTCCATCTTAAATTTTTACAACCAATGCCTTCAATATATGAAATGTTCTCTTCAGTCTTGTTAAACGAAGGCCTGTCTGTATGCATGCTGTCTATCTTCAATATCAGCATGGTTCACTTTGAATTCATTGTACCAAAAACACATCTGCTTATTTGTCATAACCTTTTTGCCATATATAGAAACCGGTTTACAATGATTATCATTTGGTGACATCTCTTTCACTTGCAAAAAACAGATAACTTCACAGACAGTGGTTTTTGGATCACGTGTGCATGGTAGTTGCCATCTTGTGGCCAAACTCAGCCATTAGGCAGAAACAGAATCACTCTGCCCTGGCAATCCTTTTTGAAAGTTATTAAAGAGTCTATATGCCCACTGTGTTTCATCTCATTCCTTTTCACCACTTTCAAGAAAAAAATGTGTTACCTTACTTTTTGAAAATCCCTCCTATTATTCTGATAATAGTGCAATAAGATTTTAACAACTAATATTAAAAGAATGACAAGAATTTTCATGCTGAAGCCATAATATTATGTTAAAACTGAAAAAATATAATGAAAAATCAAAGAACAGACTAAATAATTGCATTTACCTTACTTTATCCTTTAACAAAATACTTTCATCAATCATTTTTTTAATAAATTCTACTTCACCTCCTTCTGTTGATTTTTCTGTTGAAGAGGGAGTATTCATGCTTTTAGGAAGAGTTCTTCGAGGAGTACGTGATTTCTTTGCTGATAATTCATTCTGATCATTAAAAAATGGAGGATTGCAAATGGTAAAATCAAAACATATATCTTCAGTTCTGATAGCATCTTGAAGTATAGTATTTGGATCAACTTTTATAACTAGAAATAAATGATTAAATTTATAAATTATAATATATTAATAAAAATTATTATTTTTAGAACATTTTTCAATTTTCTACATAATTTTTTATTTAATATAATTAGTCTAAATTTAGCATTTCAAAAAACTGAACTGATTCACTATTGTCCATTTTTTAATATGCAGATCTATAAATTATAAATAATCATCAAAAAATTTAAAATCATCAAATTGCTTTAACAAAAAGTTATATGAAGAAAGAAATACATTAATTATATAGTAAATATTAAAGCATTATCTGTGCAGAGGTACCTAATTTACAATAGAGTTGCTTTCAAAATTTTTACTTGTAATTTGAATCAATCAAAACAGAACATAATTTCGCTATAAACAGAAATGCATTGAGCAATTCTGTTTATAGCATTGTGTCTATGGCAAAATATCTGATAGCAGAATACATATTGAACACTGTCATAAGTCAAAGACTACATGCATACATGTAACTTCAGAAATATTAAATTATGATTATTGAATATTCCAATAACTGATTGAATCATCATCTAGATCAGGGGTCAGCAAACTTTTTTTGTAAAGGACAAAATAATAAATACTTTAGTTTCCACAGGCCAAGGGGCACACATTATATTTCTGTAGATAGGTCTATTTAAATAACAAGCAAAATGCAAATCTACTTTTCTTGCTTTGACAGTGACATGTTGGATATAGATATGCGTGGATCATAAACTGAGAACTATTACAGATTCATGATGGAACAACAAGAGAAGAATAGCAATACACATGATACTATAAATTCTGTCTAACTGTAACTATGACTGCATGGAGTAACAGCAGAGGTCACCAAAAGCATGCGAATGGAAAGCTACAGATATACTACATGCAGTCTTTCTCGAAACTCTGCAATTCGGCTATCAGCTGTTATAGTGGGTACTTTGAAATTTAAAAAAATTTGAAACTGTATAATCCATTCTTAGCTCGTGGGTGATACAAAAAGAGGCGGCAGACCAGACTTGGCCTGCAGGCCATAGTTTGCCAATCCCTGATCTAAATCAATGCTAATCAAAATGATCACAAACCAGTTCCACTCCATAAATCATCAGTTATTGGTCCACAGCAAATCTCCATGTTTTGGAAGCATAACATTAGTATATGCTTCCAAAACATAAAGCTTTATTGCCTTATTAAGTTATATCTTATTTCTTGCCTCAAGAAATAAAGTATAACTTACATCTTATTTCTTGAGGCAAGTTGGAAATCTTATGCCAGCCCATGGAGCACTGGAACAAAAATTGTCTGACCATGAAATTACAAAAAAATTGCTGCTATATCAAATAGTTTCAGACAGTACCAGCTCTAGAGATTTCAGCACTTCGAGCAAAAAATTTTGTTGCACCCCCTGAAGTTGTCAGTTTTGAAGGTGAACAGCAAAACTAACAACTTGAGGGGAATCTTCAGGTTGGCCAATCAGCCCTCTCACTGTTTAAATTATGTGTAAAAAATAATTATTGCTGTCATGGCAGAATATGTGGGATAAGCAAACCAATAATAAGCTTCACGAGATTAAACCATTGATCGAGCAATAGGATTACAGCCATTGCTGGAACAGGAGAGAGGTGGTTGTCCTAGGAAGGCTTTGTTTTGCACACAACCAGCTTAGCCATAGATATCTTCTAATTGGTGAAGACCAGCCTGAATGTGATCATGTTGTGCCTTATGACGAAACACATTTTAGTTGAATGTCCTTTACAACGAAAGGTTGTCTACATTTTATATATTCTAATTTGAATCTAAAACCCTTATTGATAGTATTTTTAATTATTCCAGCCTTTTTGACTTTTTGATGGATATTTTTGTTCTACCTCATATTTAGTTTCACTTTTTATTTTAACACCTATTTTATATATACAGGGTCGTGCAGGTAAATCCGGACAAATCGCGATGTAATTAAAAATGACAAAATTGCAAGAAAAAATAAATTTATTATAAAGAAAACTAGATAAAAACATATTTACATTATTTACAATTGCAGTTACTCTATGTAGCCGCCATCTGATGCTACAACTTTTTCCAGGCGGGTCCGGAAACTCTGACATGCACGCTTCACTCCTCTCGGTCTAACGAGGTCATGACCTCGACAATGGAAGCTTTCAGGGAGTCTTTGCTGTTGTGGTGGTTTTCGTTGACCTTTGATTCGACAACGCCCCTACACGTAATAGTCGAGGGGATTGCAGTCGGGGCTTGAGGGAGGCCACAACTCGGGCGACCAATGGTATGGGCGACTGCGGCGACAAATCGCCACTCGATCCAAATCGGCGACAAATCGCCACTCGATCAAATCGGCAACAAATTCGTCACTCCTCTTAGTCAGACCGCTTTCGATGTTTGACCCGGTCAGGAATAACTTCCTCCGTCTCAGACTCCCTGAACTTCTTCGCTGGGTCATAAACCTGCGTCTTTTTGTAACCGAACTACTCGATTATTTCTCGCGGCGACTTTCCGGCGCGAAGAGAATCGAGTATAGCCACTTTCCGATCGTGCTCTGCACGTGCTGATGACTTGGCGGCCATTTTGTGAATGCCTACTCTCTACCAAGGTCACTACCATGTCACGTGCAAGTATAGCCAAATTCCCGCCAAAACAGAAATAGCGAAATTCGTGCGTTAAATTTGTCCGGATTTACCTGCACGACCCTGTATATTTATGTATTATTTGTTTTTTATTTATATCATATTATTACTTTTATCATATTTATTTATTTAATATTGTTCGTCACTTTTACATCCAATGTTTGTTAATTTATTTTTGATTTTTTTTATCTTATTTTTTGAATTTTTATGGATTTTATATTTACTGTTAATTTTTTCTTATTTATTTTTAATTTGATTTTGTTATCGTTTTTCATTTTTCTTATTTGTAGCTATTTACACTACTTTTACTGTTGTCTTATTTTATGGTTATATCTATTTTATTTCATTGCCATTTTAAACATTGTCTAGCATAGCTTGGTCTATGAGACCCTTGTGCAATAAAACCACAACCAACTAACCAACTTTGTAACACAGCTTTCAGATTAAATTTTTAGATTAACTTTTAAAACAATTCAGATTAAACAATAAGTATGACTCCTGGAAACGAAATAAATTTTGTGAATTAAATTTCATTTACAAAATGTAGTTTTTAGTAATGGAAAACTATCTGAATATTTTGATATTTAATATTGTAGAATTTAATATTCTACAATATTAAATACAAAAATTACTCAGATAATTTTCAGCTCAGTAGGTACAAATTTTTATTAGGAATAAATGGAGCATTATGGAGTTTTTTCAAGGTATTCCACCTAGATTTCATTCTGCGATGTTTCTGGGTTGAAAATTGAAGTTTTTTTCATATATTAAAAGGGCAAATTGATGTAAAACTGAATTTGAATGGACGAATCTCGTATTTCTTTTTAATTTATTCCTAATACAGAAGAAATCTATTTGATTTGCTTACCTTAATTGTTCATTTTCTTGAAATTCATTTTGACATATCAAACAGATTTTGTTTTTGTTTTTCTAAATTTTTATCATCCTAAATTAAAAAATAAAAATAAAATTGATCAAAATAAGATTATTTTTCCAATAATTTAACTGTCGTTTTTCTGAATTTACTTCTACATCTCCATATATATCTGTATTTTCCTCTAAAATTTCTTCTAATGGATGTCTGGGAAATATTATTATTACAATCAATAATTTAGAATTTCAAGAACATATATTTATCCACAACTGGCATTCTAAAAGATCCTTCAATTGGTCTATTCAGAGAAGGAAGACTATTTCTTCAATTCTCTCATCATTTATAATAGGCCTCATTGTTTCATTGTGATGCTTTATTAATAAGAAACAATTTTTATTTTAATAATATTAATATTTCTAATTTTAAAATATCTTGTTCATTTGATTGAAATAAATTTTTACTTTCATAAAATTAAATGAAAAATATTTAAATTTAAAAGAAAATATCAAAAGAGAATCAATATTTTCCCAAGAAAATTATCTGAAATTGAAATATGTAGGAAACTTTGCTTCAATATTCAAAGATAAACTTTACATCAGTTCTATTATAGAATCTTTCAACTCACTAACTGCAAACAAGAAGATCAAATTTATAGAATTGGTATAATTCTTGGATAGTTAAATTTAAAGTATGTTTATCATAATCAGTGTATCATATAACATTGTTAAGCGTTGTCATATTTTCTTTATAGTAAAGCGTAATACTATAATATTATAGCTAAATATTTAAGATATAATCCGTCACTTTATCATAAATTATTCAATTTCTTAAAACTATTCTGCATTCAATGCAGCCATTAACATTATTGAAAAGGTGATCGGCATTATTATTTTTAGAAAACATTCCCTGACACTATATTAAAGAAATCAATAATCAACAAATATAAAACTGTAAACTACTGAGTTTAGCCATGTTCACTTATCCAGGATCAAAAGTCGATATTTTGTTGGCCCGGACAAATAACACTGTGGAATTCCCATATTTAATTGAAAAATTAATAACAAATTTAATTAAATGATATCCTTTTCATTTCCAATTATCAGTTTATTCTGAATTTAAAATTTATATTAAACATCATTTTTAAAAAATTTAAAAATTTTAAAAAACCCGATAACAGTCTTAGTTGGATTAACAGATAATCCAACTCTATTACACCAATCAGACACTGTATTGAGAACTGTCTGAAAGACCTCAGATACAGTTCTGGGAAATTTCCCGACTACAAAGATGGCTATGTCATCAGCATATCCAACAGTGAAGAAACTATTCCCATTGAGTAAAGCCAATAACTCATTCACTACAAGGCACCAAAGAAGGGGAGAAAGTACCCTCCTGCAGACAATCCCTATCAGTGAAAATCTTAACTTCTTCATCATAGAGCCTACTAAAAACAATTCTATGCTTCAGCATAGAGCCAATTCAACAAATAATCGTTGAACAGACTCCATGTCTGGTAGCAGCAAGGCTAATTTGCTCATAAGAAGTAGAGTCAAAAGTCCCTTGAATATCAAGAAATGCAATTTCTTTGTACCCAATAGCCCTTTCAGTGAGCAACACAAACTCATGAAGAGCATGCTCAGTTGATTTGCCAGATTGATAGGCAAATTGACTATGGCAAAGGGTGATATCAGACAAGGCCCATCCCTAACAAACCTATCCACCAGCCTCTTCAATGTCTTCAATAAAAAGGACATTAAACTGATCGGACAATAAGACAGCCTCGATATAGAATTACACGTAGTTATAGGTATAAAAGAAACCCTTACCTGCCTCCAGGACCATGGAACATAGCCAAAGGCTAAGCAGGCCCGAAAGACACGGCAAAGAGGAGAGGCCTTGATATCAATGCCCTGTTGCAAGAACACTGGCAAAATGCCATCCGGTCCCGCCGACTCGAAGGGCTTGAAAACACATAGCCCATCTGATATTAGACTGATTGATTATTCCCCTCACAAGGTGCCAATCCTCCTCTTGGCATGATAAACTCATCCATCAAGGTTAGACTACACCTGCAAGCAGGATGAGCCCTCAATCAAAGTAGACCCAGGAAAGTGTACTCGAAAAAGTTCTTTTAAGGAGTCCTTGCAAGTACTAGTCATACTGCCATCATGCAATCTAAGAGAACCAACCCTGCAAAAATTCCCATTAGACATTATCTTCACAAGTCTGGATACCTCAGGTATATCCTCAATTCCCTGACAATAATGTTTCCAGGAAAACCTTTTAGCCTTTCTAATGGCTTTATTATAACCAGTGAGAGCATTTTTATATATGACTCAATCAATCACCAGTCCTCTTACTTTATTAAAAAGCTTCCTAACATTACATCTAAGATCATCCAACTGTTCATTCCACCAAGGAACTCGCCTTGATGAGCAAGCAGTGCCGACAGGACAGTTTTGGTGATAGGATGAATTGCCTGTTGAATCTGGTCAACAGTCATCTCTAAATCCATCACCGAGCAAAATCTGCTCTGAACTCAACAGTCATCTCTAAATCCACCACCAAGCAAAATCTGCTCTGTATACTCCTCAACAGTCATCTCTAAATCCACCACTGAGCAAAATCTGCTCTGTATACCCTCTAGGTTGAATTTGAAGTCTTATCTAAAGGAAGTCCAATTAGTCCTCCTAGGGTCTCTATATGTAACCTGACTAGGTGCCATAACCTGTAAATTAAAGCAAATATATCTGTGATCCGAAAAGGAAGGGTCACCAGACATATGTCAATTCTCAATTAGGTCAGAAATATTCTGAGTCCCTAACATTAGGTCAATGTCAATAACAAGAACAAAGGTAGGTTCATTACCCCTATTTAAAATGAAAAGATAAGTACCATCAGAAACTCCAGTAGGTATCCCCCTTCAACTGATGTCTTTGCTACCCCAAACCACATGATGAGAATTAGCATCAACATCAACCAATTAAATCAAAATCATTCTTTTGAGAAAATTCCATCAAAAGTCCAAATTCAGGTGTCAGTGGAAGTTCGTCTTTATCATAAAGTAAATAAACAGAGGAAACAATAAATTTCCTACTAACACTCCCCTCATCAAGTGTCACCCAAACAGTGGTAATATCCCTAGAACAGAAATCCCAGACAGGTGAAATACATATGTTATTCGTAATGAAAACACAAGTCCAAGGTCTACTATCAGAAGAACAAGAAGTAAAAGAAAACAACTCACCTTCCTTGCAGTGAAGCCCCCATATTTGGCCCTTATAGTGCCATAGCTCTTGAATAAGAGCAAGGTCACAACAGCTCCCCACAAGCAGCCGACCCAAAAGGGGGAGGAAGCTCAGAAGTGCTGGAGTTGATCTGGATCACCCTCAGACCCGTGACACTACAGGTGCCCAAGGTGGGCAAAGATCCATGCCCTCCTCCATTGACTGGGCGTTGGAAGGTCCAGTGGTACCCCAGAAACTCGATCCTTGTTGGTGAACCCAACCAGTTCATGCCCCTTTGCAGGGGCAATCACCAAAGCTACAAATTAGGATCCAAGAGTACCTTAAAGGCTCTTGATTGACTCCAGAAAAAGCCTTAAGATTGGCCGCTTTGATGGCCTTAGCTGAATCCAGATCAACCATCAAAATAAAACGCTCTCCCTGCTACGACCCAAAGTCCTTCAGTTCTCGATCTTGAATCAGGACTGAATGCTTGGAGTTGAGCCAAAAGTTGGTTTGCATCCTACATATGAATATCCAAAGTGTGATAAGCCACCTTCAGAGGCTTGGGTAGGTTCTTCGCAGGAATAACCCTTAAGCAAATCCTCTGCCCAAGAGTTGAGCTTGAATAATCTGAGGAAAAAAAACATAATTAATGCATGAAATCAAAATATTAATTGTAAATTATGATTATTTATGAACAATACAACAGTGGAAGAAATGTTTAATTTCCACTATCTACTTCTTACAAACTATATTTATGAAACTCTATAGTTTGTAAATTTTATCAACAATGTGGTTATTTCTACCAAGCAGTAGTAATCAAAAATTGAAACATTTACCTTTTCACAAATAGATTTAAAAAATAATTATATTATTCTACATAAACATTGAAAAATGCTACAGATGTTGAAAGTTTTCTAGAATTAATATTAATGAAAAAATATAATTTTTAATTTTTATATAATAAAACAGTTTCGATAATTATCATGGCTGAATATATTGTGACATTCAGATAATTCTGACATTCTACTCAATAAAACTTGAAAAATTGTAACACTAAATATCTTGATAGTTGACTTTCTCATCTGCTGAGTTTCAGTGTCTAGTGCCAATAGTCTAGTAACCTATCTGTCATGATAGTATTTATAATATTTATTTAAATATATTCATTATCTATGAAACCAGATCAGTGTCAAGTAATTCCATCTATGATAATTGATACTGATTTAATTTTTATCTTATTATTTTGTTAAATTTGTTTACTATCAAAGAATAATTAAGCAGAATAAGGTTCAATATTTTTATAATTAAATTTCTGAACCAATTTGGAGCAAGTAAATTTTATGAAAAGCTTGTTCTATCTTTAAATTATATTTTGAACTTGCAAACCAGTAGATTTCCTATACAACAAGGAAAATATAATTTACGAAGATAGGTATGACAATTTCATTTCCACAAAAATCACTTTTATACTGTACCTATTTTTATATATTATATTGAATGTAGCGCATCATATAAAACATTCTAACAGACTCAATTCTCTAAAATCCAGCATCTTCAAGGACTAAGCAGTACTGGTTATTAAAATAAGCCGCAATTAAATTGTAGTAGAAGTTGCATTGTTTTGGTGAAAATGCATGTTTTAAAAGCATCAATGCCAACTTCACTGGAAAAAATGTCTTTTTGTCACCGTACCATTTACAAGTAAAAAAATCAACATTTTTTCTTTTATCATAATCAATGGAATCTAAATCAGGACTTCTGAACAACAATTAAGCTAGTTGACATGATGAAAATACACTCGGACCCTGTTCGTTAGAGAGAAACTTGGTCCGAAAACATTCAGACCGAATTTTGAGTTTGTTTACATGTTCTGAGTGTACTCGGTCTGTAATCTAAGAAATGGTAGATCTAGTGTGCTAGTGTGCTATGCATTGAGTGTATTGTGTGTATAGAGTATCAGATTACTTTGTTAAAATTTCCAAATTATAAACTGCTTATTTCTAAATGTAGAACAATTAATATATTATTACTATTTTTTAACAATATAGGATATGTAACGCATTATGAATTGTTTCTGAAGTCATTATATCAACAAATTGGTAACATATTATCTCAAAATTTTTGCAGGTATATTGTTAACTTATTCAAACAGAAATTTTTAAGACTGAAAAATGTAGGTCGTTTGATTATTAATTTATTTTAATAAATTTATTTTATGCTATTTATTAAACAATATTTCTACAAAACACACATTTGATTTTATACTTACAAATTTATTTATATTTAAATTATATTTACCTAATTGTGATATTTGTTATGAATTTATGATAGAAGAATGTTTAATTAAAGACTGCTACTCAATTCAGTTTACGAGTCAAATTATATTCTTCACTGAGACGGACTGAATTATAATTCAACTTTATTTTCTTTCTTATAATAAAAGTTAATTTAATTACAGTAATTAAACAATTAACCTGATAAATATATTAAGCAGTGTTAATACTTTTACAATAAGATAAAATAACTTCTTTTGTTTTTTGCAAATTATCAGTTATGGTAGCTGATACGAATGATAGCAACAACAAACTGTAGAATTGTCAAGCAATAAGTCACATATATTATAGTTGAAATATGTTTGAATGAAAATCTCAAAATGATTGGATCAATAATTCATTTTTAAATACACAGAAGTTTTATTTGTTTGATGTTCTACATAGAAAAAAGTAAATTATGTTTGAGCTTTAATATTTTGGATTTAAGAATATATAATTGGATCAGATTGGAAAGAAACTGATATTTTACCCTTCTTTATAAAATAATAACTTTAAGATTGATATTAAATTGTTATATGTTTGTGAAATTAATAATTAATATATAATACATAAACTTACTTGTACATTGCTTGGCTGCATGACATGCATGTAAAATCCATTATGATAATACAAGCATTGATGCAAACCAGATGCTGTTTCAAAATAAAAGGGTGGATTTTCCTCATCAAATTAAGAGTTATATTGTCCTGCAAAATATATTAAAAATTAATTTTTGTTAGCGATTATAAATTAGATCAACTTAATCACTAGTTTATTTTGAAAAATTGAGAATGTATAAAGTGCATACTGAATTCAGCACTCAGATAAATAATTGATATTATGATTATTATTATTTTCAGAATCATAATTAAACAAAAAACTGTTTTAACTGCCACAGGATATTATCATCAGATACAGCAAACAATTTTTAAAAGATATTCATATAAAATATATTTAAAATGAATCACATTAAACTCTTATAAATTGTGTGAAATTCAATAAAATGAAATATTTCAACATAACAGAATGAAATATTTCAACCTTTATAGACAGAAGTATGATTTATCACTTATAAATATTTTATAATTTTCAGTATGAATCAAGGTATATCATTTTAAGGAAATTAAATGTAAATTATTAACATAATTAATCTGTCAGATTTTTTCATGCAAAAAGTTTTTCTCTTAAGCATTAATTATAAATATGTTGCCAACCGACCAAAAACATCTGCAATGATTCTTAGAAGAGAATGATTGAATTGAAGATGGCTGATTTAGGTTACATAAATTTGGGTAGAATATTTTAAAACAAGAGAATATCCTCAGATCCATATTTTAAGAAGGTTAAATGATTTTAATATATACAGTGGATTCCGCTTAATTGGGACACATCGAGCAAGCCATTTTGTCCCAATTAAACGAAGTAATAATAAATTCTAAAATAAAATATGTAATTCATAGGTAAATAAATAATAGGTAAAAAAATAATAATTAGGTACCTATTTTAATGATTTATTAAGATAGGTACCTAATTATTAGTTTTTTATCGATCTCCGTCTTCAATACTGGGTCGCTGATATTCACGCCTCGCCCACTAACTATAGAAATCCATTGATCTAATGCTTCTTTGACTTCCGAATCCTTTCCATCACGCTTTATTTTCGATGTTCCTGGAATTTCTTTCTGTAATGCCTAATCCTTACGCAATTGATTCTCTTTTTGTATGAGACGCACTATGGTATATTTGGTAATGCCCACTCCTTACGCAGTTGATTTTCTTTTTGTAGAAGACGCACTATGGTAGATTTTGGTTTATTTTCTTTTTGTAGGAGAGCGTCTATGGTAGATTTTGGTTTGTTTCAGCGAAGCATTCCTGCTGAACCGCTCTTCCGATCTATTTTGGTTTATTTCAGCGAGTCTACGACTGGGCTTATATTAAATGGCTGGCTTTTAATTTTATTCAGCCAAGCAATTTTACTTGGGGTAAAATCATTTCTTGACATCTTGGCAAAGATTAGTGTATGTATGTGTAGCCATACTTTCAAAAAATCTCAAAGAAATTTTACTTGAGTGTAAAATCCTTTCTTGACATCTTGGCAAAGACTAAGTATGTGTAGCCATACTTTCGAAAAATCCCTAAAATATATCAAAAATTCAAAATTCCTTTTTTGCTACTGGTCCCAATTAAGCATTTAAATTATGTATTAGTTTATTAATTTGGTTTCTCCCAATTAAGCGTTTAAATTATGTATTAGTTTATTAGTTTGGTTTCCGATAAATTATGTATTAGTTTATTAGTTTGGTTTCCGTTCTTTGAGATTTGGCGCAATTATGCGTTGCCCCAGTTAAGCGGAATCCACTGTATTAATAATAATATTATGTATTAGTTTATTAGTTTGGTTTCCATTCTTTGAGATTTGGCCTGGTGGTCCAATTAAGCAGAATCGACTGTTTTTATTAGTTTATTAGTTTGGTTTCCGTTCTTTGAGATTTGTCCCAATTACATAGTTTATTAGTTTGGTTTCCGTTCTTTGAGATTTGTCCCAATTACGCAATTAGTTTGGTTTTCGTTCTTTGAGATTTGTCCCAATTACGCGGCTGTTTCTGCTACTGTCCCAATTAAGAATTTAAATTATGTATTAGTTTATTATGTTTTTGTTCTTTGAGATTTGTCCCAATTACGCAGCTGTCCCAATTAACTGGTGTCCCAATTAACCAGTGTCCCAATTAACCAGTGTCCCAATTAAGCAGAATCTACTGTATATAAAAAATGAAAAAAAAAAAAAATTTATAACAAATAAATTTAATTGAAAACAAGTGAATAAGAATGACTGATAAATACTTCTATAGAAAAGAGAAGATATCAAGAAAAAGGACTTTCTATCTGACAAAAATTTAATATAACTAATTTTATTTATTGAAACTATTAAAAGTGAATGAAATATGATATATTTTTAATGTATCTTTAATAAAAGTGAAAAATATTCTGTCCAAAACACAACATACAGAATATTTCCTACTTTATATTCTATCAAACTATATATATGTTTGAGGATTATCTTTGTATTGCTGTAATACAAGAAACGATATAAATAACAATAAATTTCTCAAAATTTTCTACTCTCAATGAATATTTTACAATTAAAATCATATATTAGGTCTATTAAGAGTGTGATAAATATATAAATATATCAGTAAAAAATAAACCATTTCATCGAACAAAATTAAATGACTATTAATTCTATTGCTAATAATGACCAAAATCACCACCTATTGAGTTCAAATTTTAAAAACTTAATGACTAACCAATCTGTGATCAGTTTAATAGTTTGATTAGTTATATTTCAAAATAATCAGTTAGAATCTAAAGCTTATTGGCAATATGATCAATGAATATAGTAATCTATTAATTGTATTAATGTTAGTGATACGTCGATTAATTGGTAGATGATATTAATCAGAGTTAGTGACATTCCTGAGAGAATGCAAGGAAAATAGAGTATACCCGATGTCCATTTATCATATAAGATTGCCGATAAAATCTAAAACTATTGAGAAGGATGAGAAGAACAGATGCCTTAAGTTTGCCATTACTGATGCAAGAAGAAGTATATTCGCCATTAATAGAAGAATGAATGAATATAAAAAGTCTATACTTAACAAATATGGACCAATTGCTGCATATGAAATGGATGATCTCATGACCAACCATGGCACCGTAAGGAACCATATAAGAGCTAGATATGTTAAAAAATTGAAGTGGATATTCTATAAACAAATCTCCAATAAGGCGTATCCCTCCTTAGACATTGAAGAAGTAGCAATGATAGTTGGGGATACAGAAATACCTCCTCCAGTCAAGACCTTGTTGACAAAGAGGAAGAAAGAAAGGATTATTATTAATACTAGCACCCCAATTGACCTCCCTGTAGCATGGAAATGGTGTGCGGTCAACAACATATAATCTCCGATATCTATAAGGCACACCTAGGATAAAACGCCAATAGGAAGTATTCAATGAGCTTACGGGCTACAATAAAATCTCAAATGTATAGAGATTCCCTAGAACGATTATACGGAATCAAAATAATGGACATGTAAAGAAGGATAAGGATTTTATGTGCAGAACCCGCTCATAGAAATGTCATACTAACTTATATTAATATACCTTGCGTATAATGTTTAAAAACTTTTTATAGCTTGAGATATGATTTATGAACTAACATTGTATATGTTTGTCTTACCCTTTTATATATTTTAATATTTTAATATTTGGATGTTTTTGTAAAATTAAGGTGTACACGTCTAATAATTTTTTAGTGTTACATTATATAGAATGATTACGTAATATATGTTGATTATGTATTACATATTATAACTGAAATTACGATAAGAATGTGTTCAATTATGTTTGTAAAATTGTTTTTGAATTTAGTTCTAAACGATGTATATTCTATTTAGAACAACGTTCGAAACTACTATGTTGTTTAAATAGTGTTGAGTGTAAATAGGCATACTGAAGAGGGACAGAATATGTCCGAAAACATTATATGCTAATAAACTGTTATTACCTTGCTTATAGTGCTTTTATACTTTGTGTTATATATAATAGCAAGTGGTAATATATTGTCTCTGTTATTATATAATGTATATACATCTATTACTGCAGTATTATTAATTTTTCTCTCAAAATAAGTAGGATTAGTAAAAAATAAAATTTCTAGCTTTCAAATTCCATATGAGTTACGCATCATTGTGAATGAATTTCTCCAAAATTTGTTGATTATCGTTTTACTAAAAGAGTATCAGAAAATATAATTTTGACAAAGAAATCAATTAAAATCTTTTCAATATGAAATTATTATTAAATAATCATGGAAATTTACTTTTAAATTCTTAATCTGCATGAGTGCACCATTAAACTTTGAAATTAAAAAAGATATTAATTTTTGTTATTTATTATTTACCACTATTCAGTTTTAATAAACTCAGATAATCAATCATCAATCAGCACTTACTAAGGGGATTTGATCCCCTTAGTAAAAGTTGATTGATGATTATCTGACTTGAGCCAAGTCTGTCTGCCTGAATTAGCCATAGAGGGCCTGTGGCTATGTTTAGCCCATTCGGGAGCACTTAACTATAATAGCTATTCTAGTTCTTAACAAAGGATGGAACTTATTTTTATTTTGTATAATTAACCTATTAGTTTGAGTGAGCTTTCCAAAAAAAGAATTTAGTTTTTAACTCGTATCAGAAAGTTTAAAACTATATTATTTCTCAATAGTAATAAATTAAGTTTCAAATGAAAATCATGTTAAAATTTTGAAGATTAGATATTAGACATTATGTTAAAATTCCATTTAAATAATGAATAACAATATTTTATTTCATTAAAATTTTTAACTGTTAATAAATAATTGATAAATACAATTGATATTTATATTTCTTTTAAATCAGTAATGATTCAATAAAATTCTTTTTTGAGATTATTAAATTCTCTTATTCAGTAAAATCATAAAGCTAATTTTGCTTTAAAAGCTCAAAGTTTTACAGAAATTTTAACTTTTTTAATATTAGAGTAACATTATTAACTTAAATTTGCTGTTGTTCTTTAAATAATTTATTTATATAATTAAAATAAG
>AYEL01089097.1:0-65668 GCA_000484575.1 Olivierus martensii | reverse complement strand
ATCTAAAATAAGATTTAAATTGAAGAAAGTTTGTTTAATTTCACTTATAGTAAAAGAAAATTTAATAATTACTGTACTTATATATTTTTTTAAATTATTTTTAATTATATTTTCAGTTATAAAGATCACCAACCATTAGTGTTCCACCAATTATCACATGAACTCCATGGAACATGACTTGTAAATGAAGAACAAAGGTAAAAAAGTGCCCATGCTAAAATCATATTGTAATATACACCAACCAATGTTGACATTAAAAACATAGCATAACCTAATCCTAAAAATAAAATGAACAAATTTTATAAAAATAACACAAATAATTAAAATCAGTCAAAATTACTTCTAAAGGAACAATACCTAATTTCCAATGGAAATTGAGTTTGGATCCCTAATAATGTCAGTTTTTTACCTTGAAAAAGTGGTGATATTTTCCATATCGTCACTGGACCTTCACTAGCAAATTGTCCAAATGAAAGTTCAAGAAAGAAAAGTGGCAAGCCAACAAAGATCAGCATAATGGTGTATGGTATGAGAAATGCACCTGCAAAGGGAGACCAAATAAATTCATTAGATAAACTTCTCTGAAACAATATTCTAAGCTAGGGAAGGTTAATTATATCATACCTTTATCTGAAAAGGGAAATTTAGTTTATAAATTTAAATATTGTACTAATTCAGTTTTATTTATGATAATTCTAAATTACTTATCTATGTATTTATAACTAAATCTATTAATAATAAAAATAGACCACAGCTGACTAACATTAAATTTATCAAAGCTCATTATTAAATTTAAGGACAGATTCTACATGTCCAGTCATTTAATGTAACCAAGTCCTGCACCTGAGAAATGAGCTGTGGCCCAATGAAAAACCCCTCACCCCCTCCGTTCCTGTAGCAGAGGTAGGGGAACCGCCAAATGTTGCCCAATCCAACAGCATAGCTCAGACAAGACAGCAGGAACTCCACACCACTCGACCAGTTTCCTCTTTCTTTATTTTCGTCTACATCCACTGATTTGGTGATAATTAATTCTGGTACACTCAGTTGAGGAGGTGGCATCGCTACAGATCTGTTTTCCTATAAAGAAAAATATTTCTATAAGTATATATTACATATAAATATATATTTTTTTTATTTAAAAATTACGGTGTGTCTTTCTTACAGATAAAATTAAAATATATATTATTTGAATTTGTCTAAAAATGAAAAGGAAGTACAGATGAAACTCAATAAAATAATTTAATATTATTTCTTAATAAATACAAAAATAATAATAATAATTTTAAAAATGCAAATTTTTCAATGACATATTTTATTTTTCACTTGCTATGTTGTATACAAAAATTATTGTAACAACTAAATTAAAGTCAGCATAATTAATCACTTACAATTTAATTTTTGAACATAACTTGTGTATTGTTGATTTTATTTATTGAATTGATTACAACAATAACAATAACAACCTACCGATTTCTAATCCAGTAACATAACATACACAGTATCAATTTTGTTTATTTAATTTGAAATTAAAAATAGGAAAAGCCATTGAACTTTAAAAATGAATCAAATATGTAAAAATTTATCATTATTGAAGTTTAGATTTTATTTAATTAAATATATTTGTTTTATATAAATCACTATAATCAAATTAATATATCAAATATGAATTTTAATAATGGCAAGATTACATTTACATTTAGCTTGTTATATTATTAAATAATCATTCTAATTGTTTATCATATTAAGCATTTTATTCCAGATCAAAAATCAGTGTATGTACTATCATCAGATACTGTAATGTTATATAAATAACAAAAATATTTCTACGAGATTCTTTAGATGAATTTCTATATAATTATTAAAATAATATATATTTTTCAAACTGCAACATGATAATTTTTAGAAATGCTATAATAAGTTTTACAAATAAAAAGTTATTATATAAAAAAAATATTATTTATTTAAATATAATTTATAATTTTAATATATATATATATATATATATATATACTTTAAACTTTTTTTATGATTTATATTGTAATCTAAAAATAATGCCGATTGATTTTAGCATTCGAAAAAAATGCAAAAAAATCCTTTAGTTAGAAATTCCAGAGCAAAGAATTAATTGAGCTTGAATTGTATTATATTAAAGTTCTTGATGCCATTCCAGAAGAATTGTTAATAAAAACCTGTTTTTAATGAAAAAACTGTAGCAACTCTTTTAGTATAAAAGTTTAAAAAAAAAATCAGTTCTCTTTTAGGATATTCTGTAACCTTAGAAAATAAAAAGAAAATTTTCCATTCGAGTTTTTAAATTTTTCTATCCATTTCTTTAAAAAATAGAAAATGCTAGAATTCCAAGAATAAGGCTAAATCAACAGATGCCTGCCAACTCATGAAAAGCAAAATCCAAACTTTGCTTCAAAGCCAACATTTCTATCTTGAGCTACTATCAAAAATTTACAATGCCAAATCCCATATATCACAAGAAGTTTGCCTTGGAAATTTCTTATCTTAGAAATTTTATTATAATTATTAATTGAAGGGGTGAAAAATTTATATATTCTAAACAAGTTTTAAGGAAAACTATGATACATTTGAATTTCTTCAACAAATTTACGAGAGTCATAATCAACAAATATTAATTAACCTTTTGCCATAGCAAAGTATACACATTAAACTTAAGTGCATTTATTTTGAAATTCTTCAAAAATCAGAAGTTGTCAATATATTGTAGTTCTGTTCACTTAAAAAAAATTCAATAGAAAAATAGCAAAATAATTTCATAAATTGTTTTTATAACATTAATACAAATCATTCTTTAAGTACTAAATAGTTTAAAAAAAAAAATGAATATTTGAATATTTTAAGAGAAATATCATGTCAGAATTAAATATAAAACCTACATACATACATGCATGACAAAATTTCTTTAAATTATTTGAAATATATCAATAAACCTAATCTAACAACAATATAAAAATATTTTTACGTTTTAATAATTTTTGAAAAATATTAAAAGGCAAATACTGATATCAAATATTAAAAGTTACTACAAATTGATAACAAATGATTTAAAAAATTTCTGAGAAGAAGAAAATCAACCTTACTGCTTGTTAACTTCTAAAAAAAACTTAAGTACTGTATTTTTAACATCAGTTTCTGAACTTGTAAGCCTGTTAAAATAAATAGTTAACACATTTGGCAAAATTTCAACTGACATTACTATTTTGTTTATATTTTGATATTAAATACTTTATGGATTAATATATAAAAATTATGAAATGAAAATATGTTAAATATTTAAAAAACTATCATCATTGACAAACAAATTATATTGTTAAATAAAATTCCTTTTCTGTTTTTGAACAATTTAAAAAAAAATAAACAACAGACTTTAAACAATTTAATATGTTGTCAATGTCAGTTACATATAAATGCATTAACATTTGATGCAAGGTTTTAAGTAAACTAGGTCATTTCTATGTCATAACTAGCAATTTTCAAACATTATCTTCATATATGGCATTTTATCTTTTATCTTCAAAAATTCTTTATTTATCTTTAAATATTTTAATTTGTTCACACAGAATTGAGTGGCTCTAAATATTCGGCATAAACAACCAAAAATATTATCTATAAAGCTGCTATAGATAACAAGTGAAATCTATATGCTTGTCGTAGACAGGTTCTAATAGTGTTACGTCAGTGTTCTTTTGAAACTTGAATTAAAAGTTCATCGGGATACAAAAAAGTTTTTGATGATTAGTACATACATTTTATCTATATATTAGAGGGTGAGTAGAAGATATACAATGCCCACTCCCTCAATTAAATATGTATATAATTTTGAATATTTTTTTTGAGTTAAACCGACGAATGAACCACTTCTTTCAAATCTTAATGTAGTTACTAAAATTCCATCACCGTTGTATGTAAAATCTTCCACATACCTTTCTGAATATTCTTTTCCATATCTGCAATGAAATCAATCATTTATGAATATTTAATTTTATAATATATTCAAACTTATAAACACAAAATTTAATTAAAAAAAATATTTTTTATTATTGTAATTAATAATTTTAAAATAATGAATCAATGCATTATGTAAATTTAATTATAATGATTACATGATTAAAAAAGTATATTAATTTTCTTTTCTTGTTATATGAAATCCAGAAGCCAGGATGATGATGATGATGATGATGCAACAGAAATTGCAACAAAGTCGGTGAGTACTCCAAAACATTTCTTTTTATGACGATATTTTATAATGAGTTTATTTTTAAATTTATTTCCAAGTAAACGATAAACATCTCCAGTAAAAATTTCACTCTAAATGTTTCTCTATCTCTCTAATTAAAAAGATTTCAATGCAGAGATAAAGTTTCACTCTTGTACTGAGGTTGACCTTGCTAATCGTTTTGTTTCTTTCTCCATTTTTAAAGAATTTTCTTCTTTTTTTTTTAAACTACATCCTTGTAAAAATTCTTAAAATTTTTTCATACACAACAACTTATTTCTTTTTTTATTGCTCTGTATAGAGAGTTATATCGAATATTAGTTCTGAAACCTAACCAAATATACGGGAATTGGTGCTATTTCGAACAGTCGCTGTCAGAATTCTTTAATTAGAGGGTAGGATCGAATTTCTTGTAGTCTTTTCGCTATACATCCACAACGATGCGATATTTTGTTATCTTTACGCTTCATTATACCGGATTCCCTTCGTGCGAACACAGAGAAGGCGTGGAGGAACTCGTAAAGGTCATAAGTCAATCGAAAATATTGTCTAATTATCATTAAAACAGGTCTGCGAGCCACAGATTCGTGCCGCATCACTCCATCACCATCCTCGAAATTCCTAAGCGATTTTCTTCTTCGAATCGCATCTTTAAATCGTTTTAATATTAAAAAAAGTAATATTTGTCGTTATAAAAATTAAAATATATATCCGGATAATTATTTTTTATATATATATTTATCCATTATATAAATTATTTATACAGTATTCTGTATTCTTTCACCGAAATAAATATTCAGTAGATAAAGTAGAGAATGAGATAAAAAAAAATAAATAAATAAATTTAATTCTACCGTTTAACCATAATTCTTATGTATATTTAAACAGTCGATTTGTGAAGGAAAGAGAGAGACACTCACCTTTATGAAGACATCCATCTTCTTCTTCGTCTATCCACTTAAGCTCCAACAAACGCGAATGGAGTTTGGGGAAAAAATTCCCGAAACGTCTCATTGATCGTAAAATCACGTGTGATGATATTTACAAATTTTTTTCCGTTTTTTTCCCCCTTCCTACCGTCTGTGACGTCACGATCCGGCGTATTATCGACATCAGAGGGCGCTGGTGCCCCTTCCACTCGCCTCTTGGAAGAAATCCATTACGATCACGGGATCTCAGTTGGCAATGCAATTAGGTCAGAAACGATGCCAAAAACTTTATTTCCCCTCACAAGAACGAGTCGGGAGGTGAACAAGAAATCAACTCTCTACCGGACAAACCAGAATTTGCATTTCTTGTTTTACATCTCGCCACACACATACACACAGTGGACATTTTCTCTTGTTATCCTAACCTTTCAACCCCGGTTTTTAAAACTAATTGTCTAGAAGAGAACGTAACGTTCTATTAATATCTCAGCCAATTCTATTCTTAAGTCCCAATCAGTAAAAACAAAAACAAAAAAAAAATTACAAACAATGTCGCCAAACTCCTTCCTGTCTTCGATAATGAATGTATTTTAGCACTTCGAAAGGTCTGCAAGAAGGCGACCTTGTCAATAATCGATTTTTATTGCCTCGTTCCATATCTTGACAAATTCGGAACAGATTGCAACCGTAATTGTAAAATTTGCAAGCATTTTAAGTTTCATAACACGAATACCACTTTTTTTTTTGTATGTCAATGTAAGAGCTACAGATATATCGCTCGAAACGGAGGAAAAACCTACCCTAATCCTCTCTTTCTCTTGCTCTCTTATCGTGTTTTTTCCTACTGCAAGTTAGGAGCGGTTTATCGTTTCTAAGAAGATCCGACAAAATTAATAAATAAGTCGCTTCCCGGAATGAAAATTTCTGTCTGTGATCGTCGCTAAATATTATATATATATATATATATTTTTTTTTTCTATGTCGTAATAGTCGGTAACCGAAAAAAATTTTTTTCGTGAAAGATTTACAAACATGGCAGTTTCCAAAATAGCTTTTACAACGCGTCAGCAGTTCTCTTAACCGTTTGGCGCCAGGTAAAATTCGAAGACACGATTCTGTAACGTTTTCATATCCAATTAGAAGTCAGGAATCTTTTGTCATGGATCTCTACTACCATATCCGAATCAACCTTGAAAGAAAAACAAGCGATGACAGACTTTGTTTTCTATCGAAACCGACGGAAAACAAAATCGGTTTAATGTATAACAGGGAGGGAGGGAGAAAAAAGGCGACACCAGTTCGAGATTACTATTCTAATCGAGACTAATTCGCTCACCTTGTCCTATATTATATTGGATAGGAGACGGGTTTATACCATCTTTTTGCATAATAAGTGCGGACAAGGACGGTCATTCCTTGAACTGGAAACGACCTTGAGATTGTGTCTGCCTTATATTAAATGCGAATTTTATGAATGGAGAAACGTTTGACGAGTGTTACATAAGTCCAGAATTTCTAAATTCCGTCGTCGACGCCATCGTAAAAAAAAAGCGTAATGTGCTTCCATACGTTAAACCAGATTACGGTATATATAAAATCGGCGTGCGAATGGAATGACGTCACAGTAGGTCAAGGTATTGACTTCATTCAACCCAATTTCCCGCCATAAACCGACCACGTTTTATCTAGAAATCGCGTCAGTTAGCACCTCGTAGATTTTCGATTTCGCGACTCCCGTGTGTGTGTGTTTGTGTGATGTCATGCCAGAGAGATTAAGTGGTGTGTTTTTGAACTCGCGTATACGCCAGTTTTCTCGTGTGACGTGAACTTATTGTTTTATTTATTTTTTCTTCTTACGTAATCGCGTGTTTATCGTCCGTAAAAATGCTGACTTTTCTCCCAAAGTGTCTTCTCATCAAATTCTCTCTCACGCGATTAAAATTTTAATTTGCTAAAAATTTATAAAATAATGCAAAAACTGCGACAACGTTTCGTAAACGGTATATAAAATGCTGACGAGCTTCTAAGGACACACGTCCTTGAGACCCCAGTCTGAGTTCTTAAACTGCTCAGGCACCCGAATAAGAAAGAACATATTTAAACCAAAATAACCTTCGAGGAATGGAAAAAAATAGAAAAGAAACTCTAAAGAACTTTAAACAATCATCGAAAAAATAATAATAATGATAAAAAAATATACCACTTACTTTCATAAATCTAAATATTTTCGCTTGTTTAACATCCATTGCCTTTATTACATTAATAATCTTCATGTACGTAAAGACACCCCAACTCTTCTCCCGTTTGTGTTCTATTTTAATGCCTTATTTGTTATTTATAACAGGGATATCTGCCACTAGCCAATAAAATTCGGGCCGAGGGTGACGTCACAGAGAAACTTCTCAATGGTTATCAGTTTTAAACTTTAGTGCGAGGAAGCGCGCGCCAATCTAGTACCCCCGAGGACGCAACCGATTGATTGGCAAACGGCCAAAAAACGGGAGTGGTCGAACTCGCAACACTATATAGTTTTTGCGAGGTGTACGTAGTGTCGAATGAATTTTTTTTTTTTTTTTTTGGGTATTTCGCTCGCACTACGACGTACGTTTACTAAAACGACATTTTTTCGTAGCGCGACGCGATAGGACGCGAACGAGAGCGACATCCGAAATCGTCAGTTTTCGGCGTTACGAAACGCGATACAAATTCCTTACATTAACACATTAAAACGTTTTTTAATTTATTAAGAAATTACCCAATATAAAAATGACGAAATTATTTTATCTTATGTAACGCCCATTTTATTTAGACTTTTGTATATAAATTTACATACAAAACCGATAATTAGAAATGCAACTGTGTCATTAACATCGGAATAATTTAATATCTTTTTTCTTTTTTTAATTATTATCCCAGTTTGTCGTGTGTGCGATCGGGATTAGTCACAACTGAAATTAATTCGTCCTTTCTCTCCCCGTGTTGACGTCATCGATGGGGGCGTAATGTTAACAATGCAATAGGCGTCTTTCGGGACCACCCAGGGTACAAAAGCGTCTCGCGAACGTAACGAATATCGGCTCTACAACCGATTCTATCACGAAAAATCGCCGATAAACGTTAACAAAATTCGATTATTATATAAAAAAAAGAACAACAGAAATAGGAAATGAACCAGACACGTATCAGCATTGGCCATCTTCGTGTTGAGACTACATATTTTTCCATCTTGTGTCCCTTATCGTCACCTATGACCCAGGCTGCAGCGAAACCTATTACAAAATCGTCAAACCAATCGAAAATCTCGATATGTAAACATATAAATTTTATTTTTTCGCTCTTAAACGCGCGATTGCAGAATCTCGTTCCAAAGAAAAATAATCAGGACATATCTCGTAACGTTATTTAACAGCGTTAAAACATTTCATCATTTTTTGAAAACCGTTTTAAGTAATAATTACAAACTCCGAACATTTAAATAATAATAATAATAATAACGAATAAAAGAAAAAAATGGCGGTATGCAAATCATTTTAAACGCTTAAATAAATAGTTTTTTTATTGCTCTCCATATAAAGTATGCAATCTCTGCGCTAATTCAGAAAATTTTCAATATTTACAAACAACTGTTTAACACAAACCTTGTGATAGTTTAACGACGACAATATAAATATTTTCGACATCTACACACACACACACACACAGAATATTTTTATTTTAACGTCTCAGGAAGGATATTCGATATTTCTGTCTGAGGAAAAAAATTATGCATCGATATCAATGCATAATTTATCGATTAAACTAGTAGTGTTATACTTTATTACTATTTTTGCCCCTCTTGTATAGGCAAGTTAAGTCATTGTGTTGCAGTAGAGGGCGATTTTTTTTGTTTATAGTATACAAAACGGACGTCACCAGTCTGTACTTCAGATTCGCACGTGACGAATTTCGCAATTTAAATGTTTGGAAATGAGCGAAATACATGTAAACTAAGAAAGCAATCGTCACTATCTGGCCCAAATCCAAGATATTAGAAGAATAACCTGTTGTGTGTTTATATAACAATCGGAATAGTGTTTTAATTGATTGGGAAAATTGGAAGTTTTCGGTTTCCTGTAAATCTAAACGTTATTTTTCGGAATTACATATATATAAAGTTGCCGTTTCCGGGTTACTCTTTACAAGCGGTATCTTAGCGACGCGTCGCGACGGGTCGCTAAAATACCAAAACGGCACCTAAAATAATACCGGCAAAATACATGATAAATTAATACCGGCAAAATACATGATAAAATAATACCGGCAAAATACATAATAAAATAATAATTGTAAAATACAAATACCAAACGTTAGCGACGCGTCGCTATATTTCATAATTAATGGACACAGGAGCGCGAAGGGTGTTTACGGTGTTTCGATCGCTACACGGATAAAGATTTTTAAAAAATTCGATTCGAGCCGTGATATACATCAACACGTATTTTTTTTTTTTTTTTTTTTTTAAAAAATTCGATTCGAGCCGTGATATACATCAACACGTTTTTTTTTTTTTTTTTTGAATCTTAAAAAGATGATCGAATAAATGGAGCAGTTGAGCAACCGGCGATGCACTAGCGATTCTCGAAATTCTTGGAATTCGCCAGTTAAACAGACCAAGACGTGTCACAATTATAAAAAGTAAATCGTCGATTATTCGTAATCGATAGTCTCGAACCGGAAAGTGATAAATCCGAATGGAACGCGCGCTCTCGAATTGCACACAACTCGATTTTTGAGAGAAACACCAGTCCGGTTATCAAACCGAGCATGCGCTACCGTTTTACCAATCCCCAATCGGTAGCGGTTAGAGGTCAGAGTTCGCTGGAAAAGGTTCACTTCCGTCATCAGTATCGATCCGTACCCCAGTCAGTCGGGGTGTTCTTCCGTGACGAGCATGCGCCCCGACGCATTCTGTTAATTATAGCTAACCTCGCTAAGTTTAGATCGTTTAGTAGTAGCAGCAGCAGTCTGTAAGCTGGTGAAGGTATGTAAAGGTTTCAAAAAAAAAGGAAAAAAAAATATAAAGCGAGTTTAGAGATTTTTCTACACTTCTGGCATTAGTTTTTGGCTAATAATGTCCAAAATTCCGTTTTAGTTTTACGATCTGTCAAAATGGAAACGTTTTACAAGCGCATTCTGCAAGTTTCTCCTTGACCTTGTTACCTTTACTCGGTTTTTAATCGTGAGAACCCAAGTTTTAAAACCTGCTTTCTGTTTATTTTTTTCTCTTTCCTCCTCTTTGCCTAATTCTCTTACCAGTTTTAAAGGCGCCACGCGAAACAAAACTGTCGACGGAAATATTTTTAACAAATTAAAATATTTAAAAAAATAAAAAAACAAAAAGTATGTGCGAATATATAACCGACGCCCTTGAAAGGAGAAGTCGCACGAAAACCGTGTGTTAGACTAACTTTGCTACAATGCTAATGATTAAATATGCGATACAAACGACTACCTTTGCAGTTTTGCGTGAGCATTATGTAGGTAACGGTGCGACTGTTTTACTGCACTACATCAAATGATTGCTATGAAGTAGCATTTGTAGTATAACTGCGAAAAACGGTTCCAGAACTTTTTTACGCGCGAAAAATGATAGCAGAAACGATAAATTTGCGTTAACACCGCCACCACCACCTCCTACAATCGCGTAGAGTTATCGGAAACACAGTTATATAAACATAGTTGTTAATTTCGTCTTGTGTAATATTTATGTATTTCGTCACGCCGTTGTTAAACTTTATTTGTATCGGTTAGATTCATCTCGTGTTTTAGTTACGTCTATGTTGATTTCGCTCGTGTTTTCGTCGTAATCTCTGTCAATTTCGATATTGTTCTGTCTACGTCTCTTGTGTATTAAGTACGTCTCTGTTGATTTCATCTCGTGTTTTAGTTACATTTCGCTCGTGTTTTCATCGTATCTCCATCAATTTCTCTAGTGTTCCATCTACGTCTCTTGTTAACTTCTCTTGTGTATTAAGTTATGTCTATGTTAATTTCATCTCGTGTTTTAGTTGCATCTCTGTTGATTTCGCTCGTGTTTTCGTCGTATCTCTGTCAATTTCGCTGCTGTTCTATTCTACATCTCTCGTTAACTTCTCTTGTGTATTAAGCTTTATCTCGTGTTTTAGTTACATTTCGCTCGTGTTTTCGTCGTATCTCTGTCAACTTCTCTTGTTCTGTTGTGTATTAAGCTACGTTTATGTTAATTTTATCTCGCGTAAGATTGTTAACTCTCTCGACTACGATAAAATATCGATAAAATGACAAAAAACTCCTATCAGATTTTGAGAAAAATATCGAGTATGACTGGATTCCAAAACCACTTTTCGTATCGACCTAATTTTTTAAAATCTCTCTCCCCTAAAAAAATATATCAAACACCTGTTAAAAATAAACTCCAATCTGTTTTAATTTCAAACAATCCCAATTCATATTCAATTATTAAAATTAACGACGAACAACAATAACATTTACGTAACGCGTCAATCAGCCATTAAACGCGTGTGATGTAGTGTGATTCATTTTAAAACACGTACGAGTTAACATACCGAAAAATTTTTTTTTCTGATTCTTTTTTTTTATAATTAACGGGTTTCAAAAAAATTATATATAAGTATATATATATATAAATATAGCTAGATATTTTTGTTTTCATATTTCGCACACTGTTATGATTTAGGAATGTTTTGTTAAATCCAGGCCACTGAATCCGGTCCTCGTATTGGGCGACCCCAATATTAAACGGGGAGTCAATGTCCCTGTTAAAACCGTCTTGTTTAAATAACTGACAGGGAGTAAAGATGAAAGTTTACAATTTAACACTCGATTAAAAACTCCCGTTTTACGATCCCGAACGAAAAGTAAACAAAAACTCTCCCAGCGAAGAACGATAACAAAATTCGACAATAAATAAATAAATAAATAAAACACGAGATTGCTTATTATACATACGGCATCATCATCGGTCGGGACCATGTAAATTTGATTACACGTGCGAAGGGGGAAGAGAAAAAAAAGTGTATCAGGAGGGAGGAAAAAAAAAAAAACAGTAGGCGTGAGGCGCCAGCCCCTGTCTATACTTCGTTCCTCCCGTAGTTATGTCGCTTCGACCATTTAGTAAATACTACACCTCGTGTTGCCATATGTTTGTTTATTTTGGGTCGTGTGGAATGTGGTCATGGAACCTGATTTGGTACGTCAACCTGTTCGGTAAAAAGTAAAAGAAAAAAATAGAAAATTAACCGCTGAAACCATTTCATATCTTAGCTCCGGGCTTTGTTGTGCTTTAGCATGTAACAAAACGAAAAGATGTGAATGAGGCAAAGAAAGAGAGAGACACGACAAAACAAAAACATTGTAACAATATAACATAAAGGAAAAAAATATATATATATCTACAAGAGATAACACCGTGGGGCATTTACGACGATTGTAATTAAGTGCCGATGCGGATTAGACTTTTAACCTATTTAAAACACGGGCGGTGGTAGTGTTTAATGTGTTCTATCCCCAAATCTATGGAGCCACTAAACCGACCGGTGAAAATTCCCGCCTCTAACAGGGTGCGGTCTCTCCTCCGGCCTATTGTCCAAATTTTAAGAAAAATCGCCGCGACTCACGTTAGCGATTTTTCTCTCTCTCTTTCTCGCCATCGAATTTATTAATCGCTTTATCGCATTTCGATTATTTAAAAACACCGAAAACACACGGACGCCTCCCCCTGTTTTTAATTTTTCGAAAAAGGCGGGATGGCCAGGGTGGAAGATGGGGATGTTGGAAAGACTCTTACCTTTTTCATATCGAAGCAGTAATAATGACAGGTGCTGTTGTTTGTAAACAAGGGTCGTACTAATGCTTGCCCGCCAGCATTCGTCACTGATATCAACGTGGCGCGAAAGCCGACTGCCTACATCTCGGCTAAACACAATGGAGCCGGTTATGACGTCACGGCGTGCGGCGTGTGTTGGTGTGTACACGTACATCGCACGCCCGACCAATAACGGAACGGGATATTAGTGGGTTCTTCCCGTTAACCAATGGCGGAATGGGACACTAACGGATCCTCCAGTCGAGACAGGTAGGGAGGTCAGCACGAGCTGGCAAGTCGCCAAAAAGTGTTGGATTGTGGGATAGGATGCACGAAAGAGCTGTCTCTCGATGCACACGCACCCACAACACACACACACACAACACATACGCACACGGTAGCATTTCTAACACTTTTAATTTAAGAGTAAGTTTAATGAGACAATAAATTCAAGTTCCATTTTTATAAGACATTTCTTTTTAATTATCTTAATAATAATAATATTTTTTTCTTAGATTTCGGCGTAAATTGCGTCGTGTGTCTTCCGTTTTACATGTTCTATGTGTTCCGCGTGTTTAAATGCAGGAGAATAATCGATAGTAGGATGCACCGTAATGAGACCCGAAAGAATATTTTCTAGTGTTTTCATCGAAAGACGTTGTGTTTGTAAATACAGCACCACCTCTAAACACAGATTTTTTTATTATTATTGTAAGTTTCATCGCTGTGTAATCTATTTTTTAAATTTCTGTTTTGTAGACGTGTTTGAATTCTTTTAATAAGTTACTTTACAGTGTTTTAACCTCTATTTTTCCTCGGAGTAACGTTCAAATAATCATTATCTCGCTAGATTACGTTTCAAAAATTGCTTAACGTCCGTTTTATAAGTGTAAAAACCGTTCTAAATTGCAAAAAAAAAAAAAAAAAAAAAAAAAAAAAAAAAAAAAAAAAAAAAAAAAAAAAAAAAAAAAAAAAAAAAGAGAGAAAAATTAATCTGATCGTCCTTCATCGAGAGAGATCTTTTGCATAGTTTGTGTGTTTCAAAACACACTCTTTAAAGACTATTATTGATTGTTGATCTGTTGTGATCGTAAGGACGCATTTTCTCGATTTGTTGTCGTTTTTTACGTAAAACAAAACGGGAAGAGGCATTTTATGAGATCCTAAATTTAGTTCGGTATGAGAAAAACTATATTTTGCAACGTGAAAAGGGAGGAGGGGGAAAAAAAATAGATAAATAGTCTCTAGTCGGAGATGAGAATCGCACTTTTTTTTTTATTCGGTTATCTAAATTTTTAATCGATAAAGGAATTAAATATCGAGTTTTTCGAATTTAAAATGTCGATTAATTGGCGTTCGAAGGACGACGAGGTGTGTGTGGAATGGCTCATTTGTCCTTTCGCAACATTACCGTTTTTGTTTATTAAACAATCGCATGTGTATGTATGTGTACTTAAGCAGAAAGCCAACGATAGGAATAATAATTAATTAAAAAAAAAAAAAACAAAAAGGCAGGAGACTATTTATAAAAATAAACTTAAAGGTAATCTAGATAGAAATTCGTCCAATTTCCTGTTCTTAAACCTTACAATAAATTATCCAATCCCTTTCGAAAAGAGACGGTCGCCAATATGGCGCCATATGGTAGCCTCAGGCGTCACGTGATCGAAACGGAGGAAGGAAAAGTGATCTGATTCGTAGAAAATCTCGGGTCAAAGACTAATATCCGTAATTTCCTAGAAAGTTAATTAAAAACTTCATATAAAACTCGAGAATAAAATATTTTTTACCATCTATAACCGAGGATTAACCATATTATAAATTTGTAAAAACTCTCGTTTATATATATCACTTGGTTACGAACATCCAATTCTGGTTTTAAAAAAGAAAAAAAAAATCTTTTAAAACGATCCTCTTTATAATCCAGAATAAAAATTTAGAAAACTAGGTTAATAATAAATGTAAAAAAAAAAAAGAGAGAAACGAGTCAAGTTGATGGCATTCGGTCTACTAGATTTAGTTTTTTAAGACGAAATTTGGTCGAGTCTAATCAAGGATTAAAAATTCGTGATGACGAGTTAAAATGTAGAGCGATCTTCGAACCACGTTTAAGTCACGATTCGGTTCAAATTCTGACCTAAACTCTTATATTAAAGTCGTTGTCGGCAGATTTAGATATTGTATCGGAAGCACCAGCTTTGTGAACTCTGCAGAATCCAAAATATCAAGACACCACAAAGAAGTATAAAACGTCAGATACAAACACCTAAACGTCACTGTTATACGCGTAAGAATCCGCTTGGATTGTTTTCGGATTTATCCCTTTAAATGTGACCATTGAACCGATTTTTAGAAGCGGAAGATTTGGTTCCATCTTTTTGCAAACCAGTTTTTAAGATTTCATAGCTAAAAATTCAACGAACGGTCAACATACTTTAATTCAGGAAGTTTTCGTCAAGTGGGACAAGATCAGTTCAGATTTGATACACAATTTTTATATTTATACATATATAAAACTATTATTATCCAGTAAACTAACAAAAATACATCAATTGTGTAACTGGTACTCATTGATGATTCTAGGTTACATTATTTCCGTCCTGCATTAATGTAAGGTGAACTTCAATAAAAATAGTCTTTTTTTTTTTTTTAAGTTTAGTCGAAGTTATTGTTTTGTTTTATTGCTCTCTGCTGGAATTAAAAAAAAAATATTATGTAAAAAGTGATATTCTTCTTTTACTGGTGACACAAGATGTCTAGACTGGAATCAGTTCATCTGTATATTTTGCATGACGATTATTTGCAAAAATCACTCAACACCACCTCGATAAACTCGTAGCCTAAATAATATTTACAGAGATTAGTTAGAATTAATGCGAGAATTCTTATTAATTATCTATGGGACAATCCCTCTCGCTTAAGATTAATGTCATGAAAAGTGTTTGCAAATAAAAATTTCCCCTGCAAACGACGTGTTGAATAGGAAAATACTTTCTGTGTCGTGCAACAATATAAGTGGCATCGGCGAGGAAAAATATTTAAGAATTAATGCATTATTTTTTGCCTTTCATGTGGAAAAATGTCTCCTTTACACGGACCAAACTTTCCATTTTTAATTGTTTACAATGATTAATAATGGTTTCGAAATTCGTATAGTTTGTGTTTGTAGCGATTCATGCTTATAGCGAATTTTTTTTTCATCTGTGTGTGTTTCAAAACGTAGAATTTCCGTTCATAGAAGAGCACAAAGGAAATTTTGACACCTTGTAAATCCGTAGAAACGTCGATTCACCGAAGCGAATATTTATCGATGCGTTACTTTGTAATAACTCGTTGTAACGCAAGCCCCTTATATTTTAATTCGCGTTGGGTCGTCGCGAAACCGACTCGCGATCGTCAACGTGGTAATTATGGCGGCGAAAATATGTGTATATCTTTAAAAAATGGCCATCATTCAGCAGAATTTTCTGATGATCTACAAAGATCTGGTTTATCTACAGACAGTCTGCTAATGAAGAGTTTTCGAAGCGGAAGCGTTCAACTTTTCTCGACCTCTTTCGACTCCTCTTTTTTTTCTCTCTTTCTTTTTGACCTTTAATCTCTTTCGAACATGAAACACGTCCTCCTTCAGCCATTCTGTCTGGCACGTGACTACGAGGAAAATTGGAGCTAGCTTCGTCTGGCAAAAATCGCTTGATTTAAACAAACCGTCTAGGTCGTGACGCGAAAGTGGAGCGGGGGACCCCTCGGGCGCCATCTTGAAAATTGGACAAGAAAAACCAAAACTATTAAAAACTCTCGTCACCTAACGAACGAGCACCTTTAACTAGCAGGATTAAAAAAAAAAAAAAAATGGAAGGAAAAAAAAAGTGGCAGGCCGTGTTTGCACACGTGGTCTGTTTTTCCATAAACACAGCCATCCACGTGTGTACACAATCTGATGTCAAAAGGCCGCGTGCTCGTCTGTTTTGCTCGATTGTTTAAACTCGTTTACCTCTGACCCCAGTTCCCTGTCAATATTCTGACCTTCGACCTCTTTTCGCAATCAACCAATCAATACTTCTCGATATTATTATTATTATTATTTTTATTTTATTTTTAAAAAAATAATTTGATATGTATTTATATTAAACCAAATTGCATTTCTTACATAAACTAGAATATGTTTAGTCTGATTTCGAAATGATTTAGTCTAAATTTTGTTTAATATATTTTCACCAGGAAAATAGCGAAAAAATTAAAATATAAACTAAAATCCTCAATTAATTCCCATAAAACTTTTCCTTTTGAGAAAAGAATTAGGAAAGAATTTTCGATGATAAAATTACGTATTTGTTTTCCTTTTGCGTTTACTTCGGATTTTTGGATTTTGCTAGACGTGGCATAGGTGTTAATTTATCTCCTTTGGCGTCCAAATTTACTCCGCCGCGTCTGTTTTTAGCCAAAATTGTTAAATAACTTGTCGCGCGCGGTTCCAAGTCCGAATTAGTTTCGCGTGAAATTTAAGCACTGCGGTAGTCGACTGAAGAGCGCTGATTATCGAAATCGCCAAAAAGAACGAAAACCGAAGCTGCGTTTACGAGAAAATTGCAATTAAATGCCGATATGTCCCAAGAGACGCTGGATGACGTCAGCCTGTTACGAAATTTGAAAATGGATTTTCAGTAAAAATCGCGAGCGGTTATATCGAATAATATAAATGCGTAATTAAATTCAAACATTAATTATAATTAACGAAAATTTTTAATGTTTATTAATCGTAAAAATTTCCTTATTATTTTTTTTATTACACGAAAATAAATAATTATTATTATTAAAAAAAAAAAAAAGCTGAAGCAGACGATCTCGGTTACGACGCCATCTGGCAGAGAAAATCTTGGTGATCACGTGTCACCACAGATGAGTTACGTTCTAAATAAGGTGAGATGGGGAATGGACTCGGAGGCCTTTTATGGTTTTGGCACGGACGATACGGTAACTCAGGATCCAAACCCAATCGGGCACGAAGCCAAAATGTGGTGGGGGCCATCGGGGGGACCGGTCGGGCGACATTCCGCTCGTCAAAGGGCGAACACTCAAGGTCGGAGATGAAATGGAGGGTGCGGGCACGTGACTGGACCAGGTTGTAACCAGTTTTATCGAATTCTAAAAAATTCGATCGTAGAAAAATTTAAAAGTGAAAAATATATACAGGATATATATTTTTCTATCAATTAAAACTAGAAGAAAATTATATGCACTAACTTACTGTACATGTTTTAGTTAAGAAACGATGGTGTGACTTCGCGATAAGTCTAAAAAGTTCGACGATACGAGAACTTACATTATTAGCTAAATATGCGGTAAAGAAAACGATCGAATCATTTAAAATTTATCTAATAAAAATGTTGGAAATCACTTAAAATAAAAATTATTACAGTTGCATATATATATTTGAATTTTCCAAGGTCGCTTACTTTGATTTATAATTACGACCTTGTATTAATACGTCATTAGGTGTCTCGGTGTCTCTTGTCTAGTGACCTTTGTGATTCCTCGGGATATATCTCAGTTAAGAAGGTCAAAAAGATCGTAAATGTCGGAAATAATTGAGTTATAATTTTTTTATTCTAAACATTCCTCGAACTCCAACTATTTTAATATTAGGCCCGACAGATGGCGCCATCAATAATTATCCGAAATATTTTAAAATCTCTTTAAGGAAGTTATCAATACGTCGCCGAGTTTTTTTTTTCTTTTCTTTTTTTTAACTATTAATAAATTCCTCTTCCCACACCTCTTTTTATGCATTTCCTGTGTCTGAGATGAACTTTTAAATAGACGTACGCCTATACAACCTTGAAAATTCGAATTTATATGACGTTTTATAACAACTTCCAGATGTGTAGCAAAATCGCTTTATAAAGCTAATTCTTCGATATAATTCGCAGATAAAATATAATTTCTGCGATGTTATAAAACAGAAATTGTCATTTTTAATAATAAAAAATGATTAAAATAATCCTTTCTCGAAAGCGATTGGCGGGACGTAGTAATGACGAAATTTGATTTTTTGTAATTCGTCATCTGTGACGAAATTTAAAAAAAAAAATAAATAATAATAATCATTTAAATGTTAATTTCTTTGCATATTTTATTATTTAATCATTTGTTATTTTTAAAAAGTTCACGTGCACTTTCTATTTGTTTATTTTTCAAATAAAATTCCAACAAAAACAAACTTGTAGGACCTATTTCGCAATCCGGGAAAAGTCTAAATTGATGACGTCTCCGTTACGTGGTTAAAATACATAAGCATCGTGAATGACGTAGAAAGAATGAGAAAATTATATATGTATAGTATATAATTTAAATGCGTAATTTTATATATATATATATAGAATGCAAATTTACGTTTAAAAACGTTAACGAAGTATTTTTAAATCTAGGAATTCAAATATTTAATTAAAGGTGAGTATAAATTCGTTAAAATTTGTCTCGACAGATGGCAGTATATGCGCGTTTAATATATGCGATGCCATCTTTTGGTCATTAAAATTATTAAGATTGTATTCATTACTCTAATTAACTCTAATTCGTGTTGCGCTTTACTGGTTAGTAAATTTTGTATGCCATCTAGTGTTAGCCGAATAATTTTTTGAAGTTTTAATTAATATATAAACAAGAATTATTTAAATGGTTATTAAACGTTATATATATATGTACTTTGAGCATTAATATATACATTTAAACGTTTGCAGTATTTTGTTTCTGAAGAAATAATTCATTTTAGATTTAATGTTATTTATCTAGTAAATAAAGGTCAGAAGTGAAGTTTCGCTGTTAAGTCTCCTGGGAAAGCAAGAAAAATCTTAAAATTTCTGTCAGTTTTGGTAAGCATTTGATATACGGACTATATATATGTTAAATCAATAAGAAAAAACAACTTCCAATCAAACACAGATAAACAGCCTGTTTGACGTGCAATTTACGTCACAGCGTTCAAAAGAGGTTAAGGTACGTTAATCTCTGCATTAAAAAAAATTTTATTTTTTTCTAAATATAAGTTCTTCACCTCTCATCCATAAGATTTTCCGTCAATAATAATTCGCGTGCTCAAAACGAACATCGGTAAGGGGATTCCCAATAATCGAAACAATTAATCGATATTTTAATTCTGTTTTTCGAAAAAAAAAGTTGGTCAAGGACAGTTCCTGACAATAGGAATACAAAGCAAGAAAATTTTGATTATAGTATTCATATAAGCATCTTTTTTTACGCTTCGATGGATAAGATGATTTCAATAATAATTATATATCCCCCCTTAAACTTTTGATAAATTTATGCATATTTTATTATATGCATCTATATATGAATACATGGGGGTTTCAAGGCCGTTTAGATGATCAGTATTTAAATATTGTAAATTTGCAAGTTTTCATTCTTTACGCCGCAATTGCGAGAAATTTCATTCAAAATAGCACAATACAGAAATTATTACACAAACACAAATAGTAATAAACTTTTAAGAAAGAACGATTTCCCAATGTCTATATTTATCGTCAGTAAGACTGTATATAGTAAATCATTTTTAGTATCAGTTTTTATTTTTTCGAGTTTCCTTCTAGTTGCATCGATTTTTTTTTCGAATTACGCATGCATTTCCATGTATAAAAAAAACATCGATGTTTCTTTTTCCATTACACTTCATGTCAACGTTCCTAGTTACAGATAAAATTAATTTAAAGGTCGTAGTAACGTATAGAATGAATTTTTTTTTTTCCATATTTTCCTTCTTCTTTAATAAATGGTAGACTGTACCTGTACGCTATTTATATTTCGCTTTTAAGGAAGAAAAGTGAAAGAAATTCGACCTTGTCGACGCAAAACAACAAATCTAAGATATTTGTTTTAACCTTTTAAAATTTTCAGAAAATGTCGGTTATTCTCGATAAAGATGTCTTAACGATTAACCGCAAGAGCGTGATTTAATATTAATTAAACCGTGATAGGAAATAAGTTTGTCATTGAAAATATATGAAGGTTAGGCCTTTTGCGGTGTTTTTTCGGGGACGAAGGTTACTCGCATCATTTTAAAAATGATTTTCATTTAATAGAGCGTTAGAAATAATTTTATCAGTTATTAAAATAATTTATAGAAGAAAGGAATCGGAAGTAAAGCATTAATCATCTCTTTTCCGAACAATTTCATTTCCTTCAAAACCGTAAGTGGATATTTTACTAGATTTAAAGGAAAGGAAGTCATCTCATCATCCTGATATTAGTTTCAGTTTAGATGGTTCTAATTACGAAATTACCGAATTTAATTATGAAATGTTTTAAGAAAAATGTGTTAGAGTGGTTATGTGAAACAAAATACCAACTTTTGGCTTTCTTCTCAATAATTGCTGTTAAATCGTTATGTCGCCATATAATGCGCTCTGTTAAATATTCAAAAAAAAAAAAAAGGAAAACTTTTCCGTTAATTTTGCTCACCAGAGATCGCAAGTGTTATTAAAACGATTGGTTAAATTAAAACATGTGATTGATACGTATTAAAATTACGTAATATTATAGACTATTTCAAGCAGCCGACTTTTGTAAATGCGGATTTCTAACAAGTGAAATAGATTTTTTTTTAATAAATTCGTAATAAGGTGAATAAATTAACTAAGAAACGATAAATTTGTTAAGGTATGATTTTAAATACATTTTGTATGTCTTAGCAAAAAGTATCGTATCTCAAGTACGTGGTCCGTATAAATATCCCACCCCAATACGTAATTGAAAGCTATTCAAAATGCACTGATAGAAAATAAATGGCGAAATGTTTTAAATACAGTATAAACGTATTTATTTTAAGAATATTAAAATTCAAACGGTATTAATAACGAGTCAACGCAATATTTTGTATGAAAATGAAAATCTTGCAAATTTAGTACAGAGCGGAAGCGAGTGATGGCGCTAGCATCGGCGGACAAGAAAACAGTAGAGATCAGCTGATTGAAGTTTAGATGGAAATACGGTTTACACGTGGATGGATGGAGAGAATTAAAATTTAGATAATAATAATCGTAAGATGTCTAGTTCAAAAATGTTGGAGGATGTAGAAACGACGACGGGTACCGCATGCACAGATATCGATTCGGTCGGCTCCAGGATAGATAGGAATCACAGAGTAGCCATGAAGATAAAGGATGTGTCGTCACTGCTCTACGCTCTTCTGCTCAGTGCGATTTTCGAGAATTTCTTCTCGTGTGTGGCTTCCGAATTCACTTACGGTTATGAAACCGATGACTATACGCTAGCTTTCATTAATATAACTTATACCGATACGAGAACCGGAAGAACATTTAGCGAAGAGGAGGAAATTGGAAAATTTAGTGTTGGAAAAGTGGACTCCGTTAACGGAATCGTTGTTCATGTTTCTAGTAACAATCACACCACTCACGATGGTTGTTATCCTTTAGATTCTGACAATATCCCCCACGAACCTTGGATTGCTCTCTTGAAGCACGGACAGTGTCAGGACAGTACAAAAATTCGCCATGTGGCACTGACAAATGCATCCGCCGCTGTTGTTTATAGTGATAAAAGTGATTCTAAATTGATAAAGATGTATCCTAAAGGTGAGTCTGTTTTTCAAAGTTTATATAAAATGGGCTTTAAATACAGTAATAATTAAAATGGTTAAATATGTATACTAACAAGTTAAAATTTCTTTTCCATCTTCAAAAGTGTTGCAGTACAGGTGTACAAATACATTTTTAAAACAGAGGGATATTAAACAGAAAGACTATAAATAGAAATTTTTAGATTTAAGATTGAAATAAAATAATAATGGAAATATTCAAGTGAGAATCAGCATTAATGTTGAATGTCATAATAAATATGTAAGTTTGTGTAATGATGTAAGAAGTATTTAATATAATCTTGGTTATTTATATTTAAATAAATCTTTCTGGAATTAATAATTAAATTATTCAGTTTAATTTTAATGGAAAGATTGTAAGTCAGATTTGCTGCAATCTTCAACCAGGTGAGATAGATTGTTTCTAGTGTGTGTCATCCAGCTGTGCCATCTCTTCTTTCAAGCATCCTTAATACTCTTTCCACTTTCAGGGTCTTCCTATATCTTATTTTCCAGCTGTTTCCAATTTGCCTCTAGGTCTTCTAATATCTCTCTCTTGTCCAATCAGCATAACATTTTCATACAATTTCAATATATTCTTTCATTAAATGACTTATGAGGTCTCATAGATCTATTACTTTGTCTCTTATTGGATTCATCTTAAATGATTTCCATCTCAGTATATCAGTTATTTTTTTATTTTTTGTGTTAATATAAATAAATTATTAAAAAATTGTTTAAAATACCAGATATATAGATTATAATAGATAGTGTTTTATTATTTTAAAGATTTTAATATAAATAAATTATTAAAAAATTGTTTAAAATACCAGATATATAGATTATAATAGTGTTTTATTATTTTAAAGATTTTTTGCTAATATAGATATTATTAATTCTCATATTGAAAATTTCCAAATGGTTCATTGTTTATGCTGAGCCAAAGGAAAATTTCAAGATTAAAAATTTTTAATTTCAGTATTCCATTGTCTATTATATAAATGACTTGTTTCACAACGAAATACGAAAATGTTTTGTGTCATGCAGTAGATAATGAATAACAATAAATAATTCATCATTTCTTCATTTCCATTTAACTTTTAATAGTAAAGTATTAAAAAAAAAATATTTCCCAAAATATTCAGTTAATTTTAAATTTAATTTATTGGTAAAATATGATAGATATTCATAACAGATTATAAAAGAATTCAGTGATGAAACTAAATTAAATAATAGTTTCATATTTTATAATTTGTTTTAAAAATTTGCTTTCAAAAATATTACAAAAGATTTACTTTCTTAATATAGAGAGAAAAGAGAAAACTGTTTTTTTAATCAAATAATGTTGTTCTAAAGAATGACACATTTTTCAAACTAGTTATGATTTTTCTTATTAGGAGGGTGAAATGAAAATTTGAAAAATGTTTTGTGTGAAATTAGGACTCTGTGATATCTTTGCTTTCACCTTCAGAAAAACTTTTTATTGCAGTGTCCCAGTTTTACATAATGTTTTTCAATTCTTGTTTAGTGGAATGATTACATTTTTCTATCTTAAAATTATCAATGAATGTTATAAACTTTCCAAAAGAATTATAAATCTTTTTGTTATTAATAAAAAGAACGCCAAGCATTTCTTTTTTATTCAGATTTAAATAAAATGTAATCTTATTTTGAATCTCTCATTCTGTTTTGAATAAGTAAAGGTGTTACTCTAAAATAATTTATATAAAAGTTATAAGAATTTATCTTAATCTAATTTTTTACATTTTTATTAGTTCCCAACACAGATAAAATAGTCACTATTATTATTATTATTATTATTATTCTGCTTTTCACAATACAAACAATTTTATTGTTTAAATAGCAAGTATTTTACAAAGTCATTCCAGCATTTCTTTGACAATACTGTCAGGCACAGAAAGCTTAATATATAGGATTGTATCATAGTTATTATACTTTGTCTAAATTTATTGAAGTATGGAAGAAAAAATATAAAAAATAAATTATTGTTTTCAAAAATATATTGAAAAAATATTGATATTTTAGTATACTTTTTCCATCTGTTTAATTATGTTGTAGCAACAAAATTTAACTATTCAGTTTAATTAGATTAAGCGATTAATAATGTTTAATCGTGGAAAGAATTTAAGTGACTGTTTAATGCATTTATTTTCTATAATAAATTAAATTGTATAATTAATTCTTATTGCTTAGTACAGAAATTCCTGAGAATGTTTAATCTAAAGGTTATTAAATTTAAAACTTTTTGTCATAAAATAAAATTTGAGATTTCATCCTAGTTTTATTGAAATTATTTTTATGCTCATTTTCTCATTAATATCTGAAAAGCAATATAAATTACAAAATCATTTTGATTTACATAATTTAAGTTAGTTTTCATAAAATAGTGTAAAAATTAAATTATTTTTTCATAACAGGTAAAATAAAGTAGGTTTTTATTAAACTAAGCTCGTAAAGTTATTTAAAAGCCAAGCCAAGGTAGTAACAAAAAGTTGATGTTTTGAAACAGCCTTGAATTAGTGAATAATTGAATTATATTCATTTATCTCTACTATATATTATATTTATTATTGTAATTGAATATTTTTATTATAATTTAAATATATATTTTTTTGAGCAGAGGCCATTGAATCTTCAAAATAAAGCTAATATGAAGGATTTATCAGGTCAAGGCTGGACAATGTCTCTTAGTTGTAAACAGTTTCAAATTTCAAGGTTTTGTTGATACATATGGCAAATATTAGTAAATTAGATTGTTTATGAAAAATATTTTTATATAAATTTAAAATTCTTTCATATTAAGAAAAAAACCTTAGATTCTTAAAAGTTGTTTAAAATATTTTCTGGAAGGGCTATGACTGGTATATTATTATACAGAAATCATTCACTTACTATTAGTCATACAACACATCTAGTAATTGTTAGCATCCTTTATATATAGTTTATAAAATTGATGCTTTAACTGTGCTGTACAAATTATAAGGATTAATAATTGTATCAAAATTTATTTTTCTTATTTAGTACAAATTTCATATTAAATAAAAATAAATTTTTTTTTACATTTCTGAACATAACAGAATTATTATTATTATTATGTAAATTTTTTTCCCTCAAAAATACAAGGAAATCTTTGATTTGAGATGTTCAGTGTAACCTCTATCCATAAATACACATTCTTGGAGACATATATCAAGGTTGCTATGTAGCATTTATAGATTAACATGCCACAAGAGTATGTGCACACAATTTGAAAGTTACCAACATGTAAACAGTTAAGTTTAATATATATTTAGGGGGCCTTAGATTTAATATTAATGCAATATATAATAATTTTATTGAAAAATAAAAATTTTTAAAATGTTATTTTTATGAATAACACACTAAAATTCTCAACTAAATGTTTGTATTTTATATATTTAATGATGATCATCTGTCTACTATAGAAAAGAGTTTTTTTATTTCATTTATGCTATATTTCAGTTATCAATAAGCATTTTTATACAAAAGTTTTATGTAAGTTGTAATTTATAAGCAGTGTAAATACTGTTTTAAATTTTAATTAATTCATTAATATTATAGTGCATTTATACAAATAAAGCAATAAAAATAATGCATAAATTTTTTCATTTATACAAATATATACACATTGAAAGTCTCTACTTTGAGACCTTTGCTTCTGTTCTTGTCTACTTTTACTGATTCCTATTTTATAAACTAGCACTTAATTGAGCAGCAATAGTTTGTTTTTTTCAAAAATAAAAACATATTTTATTCAAGTATAATGTTTTCTGTACTTCTATACTCTCTTCAGTATATCAAGAACTATTAATTAATGCATTTTACAAAACATTTAACTATTCTATATATTTTTGAGAAAACAAACTATTGCTGCTCAATTAAGTGCTAGTTTATAAAATACAAATCAGTAAAAATACATTGAAATATTGTGTTTTGGTTTATATAACACAGTATTCCAATAATTATAAATGAAAGTAATGAATTTTTTATAAAGTTTTTTCTAAAATCTGTTTACAATAAAAATTATTTTATTTTTTGGTTAATAAAAAATTAACAAAAAAATACAATTATTGATTTATTTGGAGCAAGGAATTATTGCAATATTTATAGTTTTAATTTGATTCTAATTTCTATTGCCAATTATTTAAGATATAATAAAGAAATTAATTTAGGGCATTAAAAAAATCTTTTGGATAACCAAAATTTTTAAAAATTTTGTTGATCTTTTTATCGACAAAAATGATGAATCAAAGTATAGTAGACTCCCGATTATCCAGGTTGTGGATTAATTGGGATAATCCGCAACCTGGAAGTGATGGTTAATTATTGATATTTTATCTTTAAAAAATCTTTCAGATAATGTATCTAATTCCCCTGATTAATTTATTTATTATATCTTAAATAATTGGCAATAAAATTAGAATCAAATTACAATATTTATTGTTTTAATAATTCCTTGTTTCCTTTTTCAGTATATTATAAAACATTTAGGTATATGTATGTAATTGATTTATTTTTTAATATTAACTGAACGCTGTCCATAATTCTGATTCTTTTGAATATTTTGCTGATTATCTGGGGAATCAATTATCCGGGTTAATTCATTTCCTGACTACCCAGTTAATCGGAATGTATACTGTGTCTGCTAAATTGTTAAAAAGTCATATTCGGCTCCAGATTTAGAGATCTGATTCTTCATTAATGTTTATCAGATTAGTAAAATGTAAAAATTACTCAAAAATAGTCTGAGTTTTATTTTTGTTTCATTAATTTCCTGTGTTGATTAAAAACTAGATAATATAAATAAATTTTTTTTTAGTTTTATCATAATAATAAAAATATTTTTTCTGAGAACAATAGAATTGAATCATCAGTGATATAAAAATATTTTTTTACAATAATTTAAAATTATTTGATTTATATTCTGTTTTTGCAATTGTTAAATTTTTATATGAATTTTTTTCCTCTTATTGTAAGATATTATCATTTATATAATCTTTATTTTCCTCTGTATATCAGATAGTTATAATTTCACAACAACTTTATGAGATGATGAATTCTAGAAAGAAGTCAAAAAAACTTTTTGACTATGTACTCCTTATGAAAATGCAATTTAGTTAATTAATAACATTTTAATGTGCTTGGTACAGTGTAGCCTTGAGGATTATTGCATCATTAGATTGCAAACATTACTATAACTATGAGTCAGAATGATATGCTCCAAAGAATATATAGTTATTTATAGAAATTTTGGATTTTAATTATTGTTTTATAAAATTTATTAAAAATATTTTAAGAAAAGTAAAAGTTTTTGAATAATTTTATATTTTTAAATAATAATATTTCATATCATAGATGATTAATTAAGTTAACAAAAAACTTATATTGATTTTTCTCTGCGTGTATTTTTGTGTTTTACATAAATGTGTACCATAGTAATAAGCTCCATAGAGAACTGTGTCAATACTACTGTATACAATTTCAACAAATCTGTGCTTCGTATTTTATAGTCTTTGGTTTCCTTATTGAAAGAAGATAACTCTCGAATTATTAGGTCAACTTGAACATCTCAAAATGAAAATATGTCGTAACCTGATGTTTACTGTCTCACTTGTGTATTATTATTACACATGTAGAGGTAACAGTAATACAAATAATTCTATAATTGTATTTATGTTAAGTACAAGTATTTTATTATTTTGAATATTCTGAAATATATTTATTTTGACAAAACATAAATTAAAAAAAAAAAATGGGTTGCTTTGTTGGATACATCTTTCACTGCAAGGCCAAATAATTAATGTTTTTAAAATTAATTAAATGTAACTAATCCAATATTTAAATATATAAAATTATGCAATAAAAATTCGTAGAAGTATTAAAGAAGACAAAATTTATTTTAAAAAATCATTTTCTTTGTTTTCTAATAAAAGCGATATATATTATTAGCTTAACTTTGGTATTACCACTCGAAATATGCTGCTCCATTTTTTAAAAACATCAAAAAAAAAAACATCACAACAAGCAGGATAATACAGAAATAAAAGCCTTTAGGTTCTTCCTTCCAACTTAAACTAATTTTATTGAATTGCTTTCAAATCTCTGGGTCCTCTTCAGCAATTATAAAAAAAATTCAGCAAAAATATTTTAACATTTATGTCACTTTATAAGAATTGCAAAAAGGGTCAAAAGCACTTTAACAAAATTAAATCAAGTTGAAGAATCTAAAGGCTTTTATTTCTGTATTATCCTGCTCACTGCACCGATTTTTTTCGACAGCTTAACTTTTATTAATATATAAATTACATTTTATTTACACAGTATAAATTATAATATCTCTGTTGTAATAGCATTTCTTCATTATATTTACTGTATAATTTTATTATTGTTACTGCAACCATACATTAACTCTCCTTGACTTACTGAAAGTTAATTATGCTAGATCTTCAAAGTTTGATCAATTTTGCTTTATCAATTATGCCAAATTTCCAGGATAAAAATTGAATTCACATGTTTACAATTTTATGATTAAAGGTTACAGTGAGCTGATCAGAATAATAATAATAATAATTTATTTTCACAAGCTGCTGAAATTTTTTAAAAGATCAAAAAGTTTAATGTGTCCTGTTGTCATAAATATGTTTAATTGTTATTTTCACTTATACGTTCAATTATAATTTTTTTTTTTTAACTATGTATATGTACATCTAGACCGTGAGTTATTTTTATGAATAAATTTCACATAATTGGATACAATTTTCTTCAGATTAGGAAATCAGATTTCAATTATTTCGGATATTTTTAATTTTCTATTATTATCGAACAGAGTAAAAAAGACCTCCCGTAGTCGAAATTAAGCAACAGGAAAGACCTTGCAGGAGGTATTTTGTTAAGGTATACGTAAATAACCTATTTTAAAAATTATCCATCTCGTAGAAGCATTCGGTTCGAAAATTTATATAAGTTTTATTCGTCTACATTCAATCATCGTCTCATTTACAGATCAAACTGATATCGCTCGATATGTTTATATAAATTGCTTCAATCATTAGTAGACTGGTAGCCAAAACTGATAGAATAATAAAAAAAAATATTTAATTGATGTATTTATTCGATACATGTATCCAAACAAATGTTAAAATGAGTATTCAGTTAGTTAAAATTATATATTTTTTAATGGACAAATTCTAACCTTGGGGTAATTTTTTTTTTTATCGCGTGTGTGTAAATAAAGATCGTCACCACCTACTGTTCTGCAGAAAACAGAGTAAGCTATAATTAGCAGGATTTTTAACGAAGTTTTCGACTTCATACAGTAAAAATATCGCTAAAACAGATTTATAGTACAAATTAAGGAAAGTTAAAACCCATCGTTTCACAATATTTTCTCAAGAAACTACTGACATCACACTAGCTACGGTATACGTAAGCGATGACGAAACACCTATCGAGTTTTGATTGAAAATGCGTTTTTCGTCGGTTTAAATATTTTCCTCACGGTTGTTCAGGAAAATTCGTTCGTTTGTTGGTTGTTACCCAAACTGTATAATGTAGTCGCTTTTAGTCCGGATGCCTGTTTTTCATTAGATTTTATTGTATCGCTTCGTACGCAATTTTTAAAATGTAAAACACGGATTTTTAAAACGAAGAGCGTGATACTATTAAAATGTCGCAGAATTTTAATTTAAGTAGCTTTTGTATCTGCATTTGGATAAGATTTCAAGGTTATAGGGATCGATTGGCAAGATCCCAAACAACTGCAAAGACTTGAGGTCAACAAATCAACTGCGTCGTGTTTTCTATTTCGTATCGTGCCAGTACAGCTGGTTTAATGTCTGCTTAAATTAACAGAAATACAAAATAATATATTTTTAAAGTAAAAAAAAACGCATAATATATAATCCCCGAGCGAACCGAAAAAATATACAAACTTGTGTAATTCCCTCAGGGAAAGAAGAAGAAAAAAAACGTTTAAATGCGGTCAACTATCGACTTCCAACTGTTTGTTTTTAGGTTGCCAGACACGGAATTTGTTTTGGTTACAGCAAAACTAATAACTTTATCAGAAAGATATGTTAAAATCTTAAATATCTCTCATCGTTTCACAAATATCAGAAGGACAATGTTAAAATCATGTAGTGTATTTTACAAACATGCTTATATATCATCATCATCATTATTAACTATTATGTAGAATTTTCCTAGTACATCAGTAAATTAATCTTGTGAAATACAAAAAAAAAAAAGTAAATTTTCCTCTGTTGTAATCTATCGAGTTTTGTGTAAACGCTTTTGATTTTTAATGTCAGATACTAAAAGCTGCATGCTTATTAAAGAGAACAGTTTAGTAAGACAAAAATTTAGAATAATATGATGCGAATAAACACCTTACTAGTGACCCACAAAGAAAAAGTGAGACTGTATTTACAACAGACTCGTTTAGCCTTTGTGGCCTAGTTTCCACTGACCTGCCACTGAATTCTGGCCAGATTTCCATCTTGGGATATAAATTTCAGCAGACTTTGAATATTTATTAAATATAAAAAAATTATGTATTTTTTTCTTATCAAAATTTCATGTAAAAATGTCAATTTAAATGCCGTTTATAACTCTATCCATTTATCTCTAATAGATGTTAGGTTAAATCTTTAAGCATAAAATTACCTAATTATATAGAATTGTCCTTGAAGAATTGACAGAATATTAAATACGAGCAAATTTTTTTGCATTATTATTATTATTACCTTTTCAGTTACTAAACATAAATGGAACTGGTATATTTTATGTTAAAAATTGCATATTATGAAATTATATCCTGAATAGAATACTATAAGTAATGCAAATCAACTATAATAAATAAGCAAAAATTGCCAACTTGTCTCTATATATCTTTGTCCCTAGATAAAGATCTTTGTCCTCTAATGAATTAAATTGTTAATCTGCCAATAGCCTCAGGATGAATATTACCACACTTTGTAGAATGATATAAAACAATACTCATTTAGTAAAGATTGATTTAATACTATTCTTAGTAACAAAAGTATAAATACATGAATTATAGTCAACTTCGAAAATATATTATTTACAAGATTTTTATATCTTGAAAACCAGTCTATTTAATATTTTATTAGCATTAATAATATAATTTCTGAATCACTGATATTGATTTTCAAATTACGTTGCTATTTAATGCTCAAAATACTGTAATGAAGGTTACAATGCTCTGAAATTTGATATATCAATTTTGAATAGATAAATGATCAAAAATGCATAATACAATCCATTTGTCTAAATCTTAAGAATTTTACCAATTTAGGCTGTATTGGATCTGTCTTATTTTGCTTATATGTTTCGTTATACCTGATTAAAAATAGAAAACGAAATACTTCTTACAGTATCTTAAATGATAATTAGAAAGCTTTTATTTAGGCAACCCTAACCAGAATTTGTATTAAACTCCTCACTTTTTAACAAAATTTTATTAGAATTATTTCCACCTGCAGTGTTGTTTTTAAAAACCCAATAATTCTAATTACCGTAGTTCTTTGATTTGGTAAAAGGAGAGGACTTAGTGCAACAATTTTGGTCTTTTCTTTAACTGAGGCAAAAATGTGGATAACCAAAAATGTTTTGATTAAAAAAAAAAAGGGGGGGGGTAAACCTTACTGAATATGCTTATTATTTACTTTTATAACTAGGACTTATGCAAATAATTTGTACAGAAGTTTTTGTATAATTTGTATTTTGCATAAGCTGGAAAAATCTTTTTTAACAAAAATTCTGAATCAAAAATTTCCAGGGCTAGGTGGACTACAGTGATTGCACTCCACAATGTTATGGTGTCATATTGTTCTTTGACTGAAAAGGAAACAATGCCACATGGAATAATATTGTACCAATAATATAATACTTAAGATTAACAAACAAATTATTAAAACTTAATATTATTTTATGTAAACTAACCTGTTTGCACTAGTAACCTAAAAATACAATATGATAAACTCCCTATAGCATGAATTCATATAATGAAATGAAAAAATTGCGGCTGGTACTCAATTTATAAATAAATAAATAACTATAAATATAATATAAATAATATCACGTATTTTTTATATTATATTTATTTAAATCATGTATTATTTAAACTATATAAATAATATGCAATTTCCTGTAAGGCAGAACGTATCCCCACATTGTACGGGAGTCTGCTGTAGAAATTTATGCTTTATATTTGAAAAAATAATAAAAAGGAAAATATATGTTAAGTTGAATTTACATAAGACGGGGAGAGGATGTATTGCTATTTAGTATGTTTTCAAAGAATGAACAGATAAATTGGACAACATTATGATAGTTAAGAAATCATTATAGATGCAAAATAATATAGAAGGTCTTATATTTCAAAATAGGCAGTTAAACTGATTTATTGATATGAAATAGAATAATCTAGCTGTAATTGATTATAACATTGATTATATAGTGGCTCTTTATTTTACGAACTTGTACAGACCAAAAAAAAATTCATAAAATCAAAAGTTTGTAAATGGGAATGGCATTAATTAACATTAGGGAATTCTTGGGACCAGCTAAATAGTTCGTAAAAATGTGTAGTTCATAAATTGGAGGTTCGTAAAAATGCAAGACCATTGTATTATGCAAATTTTAATTAAGTTAATTAATTAGTTAAAAAGTGACAAAAATTTAAATTATTTTTTTTTTTTTTTTTTTTAGAAATTTTTAATACAAAATCCAACTTTTTATTATATTTATTGTATGTTAATCAATATAATATTAATTGTGTTATTGTTTAAAACTTGACAGACAAGGCCAATGTGTCATAAAATTTCTATTGATAAATAAATGATTAATGGACAAATATTGTACTATTGATATACAAGTTGTTAGAATTATAGTAGTCCAACTTGTAAGAAATTTGGAATTATACAATAAGTCAAGATAATTTTTTCACTAGTTTATACTTCTTTTTATCACTTGATTAATAATTGAAGTTTCAAGGTTAAAAATATTTTTCGATAGGTAAAAATTATGATGATAATTATAATATGAAACATCACAAGCATATGCTTCACTTCTGCAGATCAGTTAAGCTATTCAAAAATTGATATATTATCTCCTAAATCTGATAACATTTTGGAAGTTTTGAGAAATCTTATGTTTAATTTTTTAAATTAATAAATATCTTCTTTCACATATCTTTTTTTCACATCTTTAACAAAAATTGATATATTATCTCCTAAATCTGATAACATTTTGGAAGTTTTGAGAAATCTTATTTATTAATTTAAAAAATTAAACATATCTTCTTTCACATATCTTTTTTTCACATCTTTAGTATATATATCCAAAATATAGTGGTCATAAATACCTATAGTTTTATTCTCTATAACTGCTTTCAACTTATTACTTAATTGGATAAATGAACAGCACTCTATGCAGTTAGAAGTTCAAACATATTTATTTAACATCATTAAATGGTAATGTTTTTGGTGTATTTACACCATCATCAGGCATCTTATACTACCTTCTCATTTGAATCAAGCTATTATTTACAGAAAACAAATACAGAAAGTAATGAAAAGGTGGTATAAGATGCCTGATGATGGTGTAAATACACTGAAAACGTTAGCATTTAATGATGTTAAATAAATATGTTTGAACTTCTAATTGCTTAGAGTGCTGTTCATTTATGCAATTAAGTCATAAATACCTTTTGAAAATTTCAAAATTATTAGCATTCAGTAAATATTCCATCTTATTTATGTATTAATTTGTATTTAATAATTAAAAAAAAATAACACACTGAAATCTGTTATGGGGAAAAATTTCTGATTAAAATGTAATTGTTATTTATAATCAAAGAATTTAAGCATTCCAAATTTTATTTCCAGAATAAAAATTTGGACTTTGTGTAGTGTATTTTAGTAAATATTCTGTTAGCTATTTTAATTAGTTAACATTGTTTGTTACCAGAAACTGTACAATGTTACAAATAATACAGTTTATTTAACTTCTGAGAAAATAATTTCTAAAACATTGTGATACTTGTTAATTAAATTTATAAAACTAAATAATTTGATTTAATAAATTAAAAGTGGTGATTGTCAGAAATGATATTTAATATGAAAAACAATGTCCTATATAATAACAAATGAAAGACAATAGAAATAAATTAATACTAAACTATTGTTCCTTGTTATAAAATAGTAATACTTATATTTAAATGTTGTGTAATTAAAATAAGCTTTAGATGATATTTCATTTTTGCTTTCCTTATCATTTTTTAATTGCCTTAATCAACGAGAAGGAAAAATAATAACTGTTTTGATAGCTTCTATATGAATCAAAGCTGCATGTCAATATCTTACATGATTCTTTCTTTGCACTTCCAAATTATGAATTATTTTTCTCTCCTCTTGGTGACTGACTAACTATCTGTGTCCCCATTGCTATGGAACTCTTAGATTTTATATCACTTTTGGACAAGGAAGTTTGTCAAGTAAGAGAGATGTCTCAATTTAGAAAATCTCGATAAAATTACCAATAATCAAAATTTTTTCTTATAAAAATAGTTCAACTATTTTTTACTATTTATGAATGGTTGATAAAATTTCATATTGATATTTAAAAAAGTTTCACAATTATCCTGGGATACAAAAAATATTATATAAGATTCTAAACCTTCCACGGAGTGTGTTTTATAATCATTGGCACAAAAATTAAATCTTCAATTATTTGTGAATACTTTATATTAATGCAATATTCAGTGCTAAATTCTTAAAAAATTAATGTTCAAATTGAATAATGTAATGATGGAATATGGAGTTTTAAAAAATTTTTTTGATTCACTAATAGTTTAATTAGATTATATGAAATTAATTTAACCAGTGATCTCCATATCCTTAAAATATTTATGAAATAATGTCCATTATTTTTGCAATATTTAAAAAATATCTCAAAATTCAAGAATGAGCATAATAAAAAATTATATATTTAAAATATTGTTATTAATCGTACATGATAGAGAAAAATGAGAAAATTTGTTAATTTTTTTTATTAAATAATAATTGTCTCGGCCAAACAAAATTCCTGTTTTAGTTTAATTGTATCTCTGATATCATAAGCATTATAATTCTATATACATTGTAATATATTTGTGCTGGCATCTTTCAAGATATGGAGTTCATGGGAAAAAAATTTTTCACCAGTATTTTTACTGGTGAAAAATAAACTACTGATCCTAAACTTTTAAATCATCACCAAGATACCTGAATATTCCCCCAGTAGTTTCAATAAATAAAAAATAAATTTTTTATTGTTCTTATAATCATGTATGTCATATGTTTCTTTGCATCTCTCTACTTATGCACTATTGTAAAACAGTAAATTCAAAAACTAGCACAAGATTGCAGAAATTACTTTATTTGACAAATGTTTTCAACCATCCTTCCATTTTTATGCTATGTATAGAAGATTCTTTGTGATCATGAATTTTGGTAGGAAAATTTTAATGATGTTGGTTTTAAAAGTCCATTAAGTGTTTTCATTATTTAAATCCAAGTCAAATATCAACTCTACTTTAAACAGCATTGTTGATATGTGTTTATAGTTGTACATGGAGGTATTGTATATCTGTTTTTCCATCACACACGTATAAATGGGGAGCATAAAAAAATCTAAATATACATTTGTCTTGTAACAGTTTGTATTAGACCTGATGATGACCTCAAAGGAAATCTGAAAATGCTTGTCAAGTAAAATAATAATTTCTGCAGTCTTGTGCTAGTTTTTGATTTTACTAATGAAACATGTATTTGCCTTTTTCTCTTTGGACTTGCGTCCTCTAAAATTTAGTCTAACTCTGCCAGTAATTCAAAGATTATTTTATCATATCATTTAGTTTTGGTTTATAATTATGAGAATAATTTATATATAAAAGCAAACTGTGATAATGTCCATAATTCAAATAAATATTTTGAAATATCATGCTATGTTTTACTTTTAAATTTTTTTATGCTATGAATATCAATGTAGTAATTGATATATTTTTTAAATATGTTATCTGGAACTTTGTAAATATAATTTTGTTTTTGGTATGAACTACTGTAGAGCTATTTATAAATGCCATATAACAAAACAAATCTTGTCAATTCTAATTTCTAAACAGAAACATGTCAATTTTTAACCATACAATATTAACATGATAGTTCCTTCTATAAATTTCATGGTTCAGATTTATATAGTTCCTTTAAATTGTGTCTGAAATGATATTGACTCTTCATTATAAATACATAAATATGATAGTAAAAGTCAAACAATTTAGCTTGTAGGCAGAAAAAAAACACTTAAAACATATTTTTATACTATAATTGGTTTAAATTGTATTTAAATTATATAGCAAGAGAAAAATCTCAAAGTAGCCATATTGTGTTTTGCAACATCATTTTTTTCCTTTTGTTGATCTAGATCTTGTATGTGTTAATTGTATATAATGCTTTCATTGAAATATATTTACAGAAATATGGAGCAGCATTAGAAAATTTTAGAAATCATATTTTCAGTAAGAATTTAGCATTATGCCTATCAATCATATTTGATTAATTTGTTGTACTAATTTACTATGATTACAAAATAACACATTTATTGACCTCTTTCTCTCTTCTCTCATAAGTTCGGATTTGATCCAGTTTTAAAGTTCAGAATGTGCTATCTCTTAATTTTCTGTAAGTTATATTTGTTTTACATGAAAAAGAATTGAAATGTTTATGGAAACTGCATTGATTCAACTATTAATGACAATTTTTACTTATAGGATATTTGTTGACTAAAAACTTTTCTTCTTTGAGATTATGTTAAAAATTTTTCTCTCTATATACAGATTTATATTCTGTAATTCATCTCAATTTAACATAAAAATCAACAATAATAATACACTAAATACATTACACACACAATTGTTAAGAAATTATTTTAGATAAAAACAAAAAATAAATTCCTGGTTTCTCTTTTTGTTGAAAGTAAACTAGTAATTTCTACAAGCTATAAAGCTGTATAAATTCTGTGATATGTTTATCATAGTCATAGTATAATTTGTCCTTGAGTTGCCCTTAGATGCTCTAGATGCACTGTGCAATGCCTGATTTCATAATCGTTTTCTCAAATAAGTGCTTATACTCCAATTTTTCTATATTAACTTGCTATCTTATCTGCATTTTTTTTTTTTTATTAAAAATTAGCAATTTTTGAAAAATTGATGAAAGTTTGTAAATTAACTGTAATAATATAAATAGCTGGAAGAGGAACAAAGATAAAATTTGCAATATGCTAAATTTTAAAATCATTAATACATAAATGTTGCTTATCTGTAATCTGAAATATTCTAAAATCCATAACTTCACTTTCACAATGAGAAGCCCTTTGGAATAGGACTATTACTGTTTTTGCAGTGAAAGATGATGCAATAGTGCATGTGCAGCTCTAGTATATTGTTGTGATTCAATAAATTGCCAAATATTGTCAGTATAAGATGTCTATGACTATTTATTTTCTGTTGTGTTGTTTATATATGATTAAAAATGTCAAAAAGATTTGATGGTGAATTTTTCCTTACTTTAACTCTATCATATGTATTCCAAAATCCAGAAAGATTCAAAATCCAAAACATAATTGTTCCCAAGCATTTCAGAATAGGTATAATTAACCTTTATTCTCTGTCAAATTTATTTAGTTACAATATATGCAATATATAAAGGTTTCTGAATTCTATACATTGGCTAAATAACAAGTTACAAAGTATAAGTAGTTTTCAACTTATGATGCTACTGACTTATGAATACTCATATTTATGACAATGATATAATTGATGCAGTTCACAGATGTATGCATCTATCAGCATTGGTTTGATATATCAGAAGTATCTGTTTTGTGTCCATATTGTGATATAACAAATATTGGTTGTTAGCAATCAATAAATAAAGGGTATTTCCTACAACCACATCAACTTATAACATTAAGGTTAGATTTAAACATTGTCAGAAGTCAAGGACTACCTGTATTTCAGGTTCTAAAATGGCTTTACATACTTAAGAGTAAACAAAACAGAAAATATTATTGGCTAATATATATTATCTAATAACAAAACAAATAATATTGGCTTTACATATTCACATATAGAAACATACTAAATTTTGATTTCAAAAATCACCCATTTTATGATTAAAGATTATAAAATAGAGAAAGGGAAAACTACTTTTTATAAAATAGAGATTATTCATATCTAATTCAAATATTTAATATAAAATATATCTTCTATTTTAATCCTATTTTTAAATGATTAAAATATAAGATAGGAATAATGTTCAAATTTAAGATTTGGAAATTTTCAGAAGTTTATTAATAATATAATTCTATGACTGAGGTAATTATATATTGTCTTGAAAGTTATCTTTCTATTTTTTCAAAATGAAAACATTTGATTCATTTTTTAATGAAGAAAACAAACCTAATCTCTTGTTTTTTACATTTGTTTATTAAAATCTTGAATTTTGTAATCTTTTCACACAATTTAGTTCAGTTTCGTTAAATAAAGGAACATAATAAATACAATGATTATTTCTATGTAGATCATACCTGGCAAATTTGATGTGTTAGATCAGTTTATTTTGATGTGAACTGGTATCTTCATGAGAGAGAGAAGATACCAGACAAGTTTTATAAATACAGTAAAACCTCAGTTTTACGAACAGAAAACACACACACTTTTACATTACAGTAAAACCTCGATTTTACGGACACGATCCCAAAAAATAAAATAAATAATATTAATACAATATTTGCATAAACTGTCCATAGTACACAGTAAAACCTCGATTTTATGGACTTCGGATTTTACGGACACCATCCTAAAAAATAAAATAAATAATAATAATACAATATTTGCATAAACTGTCTATAATATAGTTGCATCTAGCATTTCTTATCTGCACTGGTGTGAAATAAAGCACTCATTTATTGTATAATGCATCATTTTTATTTTAACAACTTACCTAAATTTAATATACATATACAATAATTTAATTTAATTTTTAAATACTCATGTAAAATAATACAGTTTTTAGGCATAAGTCACATTAATTAGTACAGCAGGCATAAGTCACATAGACAGGTATGTTGAAAATGCTAATTAATGTTTATAAAAAAATTTTATTTTATGTTGAAAATGCTAATTAATGTTTATAAAAAAATTTTACTTCGATTTACGGTGAAAATGCTAATTAATGTTTATAAAAAAATGTTACTTCGATTTTACAAACTAGTCTTGCCTCCTATAGTTCGTAAAATCGAGGTTTTACTGTATAGACAATCACAAACTATCTGACTTGAAATGGGATCAGCCTGTATATTAAAGAACAGAGACCAATATACCAGATCATTACTGTGCAAAAACAAGCACATTTGACATCTTGAATTTGATTCCAGTCCTTTAAGTAGAAAAACTCTCTCTTCCATATGTTACAAAGCCACCCCCCAAAGGAGGTTTGTCTTGTTGTGGAGAGGAGCTTGTTCTTGTAGACCTATACCTATATTTATTGTCATGCCAGTACATTCATAGCACCTGAGTTGCATTAAGAAGTACTCACTAGGAACAACATTTTGCCAATAAGTTCCTCTACTTGCCTGATGCCTATGCAGATGTACACCAATGACTTTCATTGACACGAGGGGTTCCATGCCTGGTCAATCTGGTTCCACCTATTATGGGGTATTCAAATGGAATTCATTATTGAGTTGGCCTTCTAAGAGATACTATCCTAAAGAAGGCTGGGAGAGAATGGCTATACCCATTTCTAACTAAATGGACTCTCTGTAGTTCATCTTTTAAGCTTCCAAATCTCCATGGTTTGAGATTAGAATTACCTGTTGTATGCTCTGAATAGAATAGAAATTCTCTAAAAGAGACCTAAATCTTAAAGTGATATGCCATGTTGAAGGGATGAATGTGGCAAAAAAAAACGTAAAGAAATAAGAACTAATTATGGAATGGATAAATGACAATAGTGCTACAAGAAAAGATTGTGCTGAGGGATAGAAGTCTCAATATTGCCAGTGTGAAAAATAGTTGACTTCATGTGGAAGGGGGTTTGTCCCCTATGCAATCATGATGAAGGACATGCTTCTCCAAGGAATCAAGTTTAACTGAATGATTTTGCCTATGACAAGATACCTAAGCCTGGTTGATCCAAGGCATTGTCAGCATCATCTCCATGACAGTTTATAGCAGTTTTGTTTGTACTACACATAGCATGCATCAGACATGAAATGGAGATCTTCCAAACCATAATGATGGAGAAATGTATACACTTTGAGTGGTTCCCCTACATCAGATGTGTATCTCATTTTAATTCAAGGGCCATTTTATAAACTTGCAAGATTACCGAGGGCCACATCACATTTACATTTTTTTAAAAATTAAATTTTGAGAAGAGTTGCAGTTATATGAATAAGATAATTTAAAAAATTATGTAATTAAATGAATTAAGTACAATATATATAATTGCTACATACTTGCTTTAAATTACATGTTTTTCTAAAAATTAAATTTCTTGCTATTGATCTCTAGTTTTCTGTTTAGCATTGAAAGTAACTTTTTTTAAAAAAAAAATCAAGAAATCAAGAATTTTTTTTATTTAAATTTTTATAAATTTAAATGTCCATAACTACTAACATTTTTTAAATAGGTATTAAGACAGCAAATAAATCTTTAACAAGCATGTTTTTTACACACATCTTTTAAAGATGAATTGTTTTGATTTTGTTTATTGTGTTTGGCAATTCTAAAAAATCTGGTTTCCCATTAATAATTTTTTTTTTGACAAGAAAGTTTCCCATAGAATGATGTAAGCCTTGCAGGAACAACACCAAATTTGTGTCATTGATCTGAAAGATCACTGTCATCTGTATGTATATGTTCGACAACACTAATTGAAACGAAGAAACTTGTGAAATTGCCTTTCATTAAAACAAAATAGTGTATCATAATTGATCATAATACATGACATAGAAGAAAGTAACTGTCACATCGAGGCTATATAACATATTGTTCTCATTTTCATTTTAGTTAAGAGTATTGAGGGCCACAAAAAAATTACTTTGAGGGATGCCAGTTTGACACCCTGCCCTATGTGAATTGCAAGTGTTGTCTGAGAAAATGACTGAAGATCTGAGATTGTATATAAATTGGGCTGGCTTTGTATTATCATGCTGCAGTCAGCTGTCAGTGCAATTTTGTCAGGAGGTCCTCCCACTTGTAGAACATTCACTGTTATATTTACACATACTCGTCTCTTATATCTGTGATTTTTCTGAATAAGACCAGTTTGGTAGTTACATCACTTTTCTCAGCTGTTTCAGATTGCAATGCAACACTGCATGCAAGGACCAATGAAGTGGACATTGTGTAGGCCCGCTTTATATGCCCTTCACATGAGTAAAGTTGACTGTTAGGCTTGTCTGCATCAGGGCTGAGCATTGATTAATTCAGAGTTTTATCTCTTTGATACTACCCTATATTATTTTTGATGGAGCAAGGCTATTACTCTTCAGGTAGTCCTTGCTCCATCAAATATATTTATATATATATATATATATATATATGTTCCATATATTTTAGAATTATATGAGCCTATAATTCTTAATGGGATAATTAAATTAATGATTAGTGCATCATTGAATTAATGACATAAATTAATTGAATTATGTTATTTGATGTATATTTCAAGATTTCTTTTACAGATTTTTGACTTTTATTTTTCTGTATACATTTTGAAATTATCTTCATTAATCCATTGAAGACTATTATATAAATTTCTTGTGGATAAGGAGAGAATTTACCTATCAATTGACCTTCAAATCAGTTGACAGGTAAATTCTCTCCTTATCCACAAACAAAAAAAGTAACAACTAAAGATCAATACTCTAGTTTCCCTAATTGTTTTATCATATTTTATTATATAGAATACTTTTAGCCATTTCTTTTGTTTCTTATATTATTGTCATTTCATCCTTCTGATGGCTAAACTGATATAGTCTATTCAGAGCTGGATTTGCATTTTTGGGGGCCCTAGGATACGCAAGGCTTTGGGGCCCCTAAAAATTCAAATCAGCTACGTCTAATTTTAAAGAGCTTTGGGGCCCCTAAAAATTCAAATCAGCTATGTCTAATTTTAAAGGTTCGAGCCGGATTTGCATTTTTAGGGGCCCTAGAACGAGCAAGGCTTTGGGGTAGCTGGATTTGCATTTTTGGGGGCCCTAGGACAAGCAAGCCTTTGGGGTAAAAATTCAAATCAGCTACATCTAATTTTAAAGGCTCCTTATAACTTAAATCAGCTACGTCTAATTTTAAAGGCTCCTTATAACTTATAAGGAACTTTGGGGGCCCTAGAACGAGCAAGGCTTTGGGGTAGCTGGATTTGCATTTTTGGGGGCCCTAGGACAAGCAAGCCTTTGGGGTAAAAATTCAAATCAGCTACATCTAATTTTAAAGGCTCCTTATAACTTAAATTCAAATCAGCTACGTCTAATTTTAAAGGCTCCTTATAACTTATAACCTTTAAAATTTTACTTTCTATCTAGCACTTTAATAAAAACCCATTACTTTCTATCTAGCACTTTAATAAAAACTCATTTTTTCTTATTAAAAATTTCCTAGGACGAGCAAGGTTTTGGAGCCCCTAAAAATTCAAATCAGCTACGTTAATTTTAAAGGCTCCTTATAACTTATAAGGAACCTTTAAAATTTTACTACAAATCAGCTACATATAATTTTAAAGGCTTCTTATAACTTATAAGGAACCTTTAAAATTTTACTTTCTATCCAAATCAGCTATGTCTAATTTTAAAAGCTCCTTATAACTTATAAGGAACCTTTAAAATTTTACTTTCTATCTAGTTAATTCAAATCAGCTACGTCTAATTTTAAAGGATCCTTATAACTTATAAGAACCCTTTAAAATTTTACTTTCTATCTAGCACTAAAAACCCATTTTTTCTTATTAAAAGTTTATAAAAGTTGAAAACTGACTTATAAGGAACCTTTAAAATTTTACTTTCTATCTAGCACTAATAAAAATATTTTTCTTATTAAAAGTTTATAAAAGTTGAAAACTGATTGATAGTTTTGGGACCCTTAGAATTGCAGGGTCCTAGGACTCGGCCTATAGGTAAATCTGGCCCTGAGTCTATTATAGAAGGCAAATTTGCTATCATATTTATTATCAGTTATTTATTCCAAGTGTCTATTTGCTATAGAATCTTGTCTTTCCAATCATGGTACTTTTCATAAACATTACTGTTCTTGCCAACAGTGAGAGTTAATTGATAATGTTCAACAGAATTTTGTTCTTCGATGCTATGTATAAAATTAATTTGTTCTAAAATTTTCTATAATTCCTTTATAGTGAATTTTAAGTACAAATTAAATTTCACATTTGATAGTGTTTAACTTATTCAATTAATTATTAGTATTAATATTAAAACTTGCCAAATTTTTTAATTGTACAGGTGTACTGAGATATTTAGCTTTATTTCTAACTATATTGAGTCAAAAGTAAATGCTATTTGATGATTTAAAAATACAATAGATTCCCAATTATCCAGGATTGAATTCTAAGGTGCAGATTAACCTTGGTTAATCTGCAATCCGGAAGTGATGTTTAATTATGAATGTTTTATGCTAGATGTGATATCTGAAAGATTTTTAAATGCCCCAGATATATTTCTTAATTTTATCTTAGATAATTGGCAATCAAAATTATAATCAAATTATAGTTTTGAATATTGCAATAATTTCCTGCTGAAAATAAACAAATGGGATGGTGTCCGTAAAATCGAGGTTTTACTGTATTTCTATGTTTAATGTTACAATAGAAGAAATACCATAAGAATAATAGATAATTGTATACTAATGTAAACCATATTACTGCAAAATTTGAATTTTTAATTTAATTAGATTCTAATTTTGATCAGCAAACATCTAATGTATAATAAACAAAACTAGAACATTAATAAATCTTCCAAATATTACATCAAAAATATATCATCAATATTTCATATATTTTTATAACCAGTTATGACAAAAATTTCTTTGATTTACTCTTTAAATAGGGACCACTTTTGATTGTTGTAACAGAGAAATTGATTGTTGCAAGCAAGAAATTTTTCTACTTAACATAAATTACCAAATTTGGAATTGGTATTTGCTCATTATAGCCATGATCTCATTGTTTTTGTGCTCATTATAAATGAGTTTCACTGTATATTTAATTTAATATCAGTGGGCAGTACCATAGGGTACTACACAAATTTAATTAAATTTTTGCTAGGTAGTCAGCAAAATTAGTCAGGCACTGCACTCAGCTGATAGATCCTGTGAAAACACTGATGGAACTTTAATATATTTTTTATAGCTTAGATTAAATTTTTAATAGAATCTAATATAGTAGATTTTATTAAACTTCAACAATGTTTTCTTGAATCATAATAAAAGAAAATTGGATTAGCTAAAGTCAAAAATAATTGTTATTAAAACTTATTTGTGTGTTCCTCTATTTACAATTATTCAGCTTAGGATAATATGATCCTGTCTTTATGACATTCTGAATTTGGCTATTATTATATATTTATTGGCCAGAAATACTTTTTCTGTTTTATTAAAAATTTACAGTTGGCTGATGCCACTTGGTAAAGCAGTTGCTTGTCTCGAAGAATATGGTTCAATTTCAGAGATTTTACCACCTTGGAGAATCTGGTCTTCCATTATCTACAATTACTATTAAAATTACTATCATTGTTGATCATTTTCGATGGAACTTTAATATGTTTGTGTGAATATGATGGAATTTTAATATGTTATCAATTAATAGATGATTATAAATCATCTATTAGTGTTTCTCACATCAAATCAGTGGTAAATAATTCACCACTGATCCGATGTGAGAATATAAGAATGATATCTTATCAGTGTTTTATTTGATAAATAATTAATTTTTTTGATTTAAAATGGGGTTATCAAAACATTACCCCATTGTAAATATCTATGGAATATCCATCAGGATTGCAGAGTCAGAGTTGGGGTGTCAGAGGTTTTTGGGTGGAGTCGGAGTCAGAATTTTAAACTGTTGGAAGTCAGAGTTGAACCTTACAAATTTTAGGGAATCGGAGTCAGATTTTTTTAAAAGGTGGAGTCCGAGTTGGATCATTAGTCATCTGACTCTGCAATTTTGATATCCGTAGACAAATGAAAAAATAAAAACCTTGGTCAAGATTTTTGTGTGAGTTGATTGCAATCAATGGATAATTATTCCTTCGTGAATATTAACATAAATAATTTTAAGACATATCTGCTGTACTTGTGGATACAGAGGAGCAAATTCCACTACATATGAACAAATTTAAATTTGATATGAACATTCATATTTGATATTGTATTAACCATCCTGTAGGAAGTAGTTGCAATCTCATTGCTTACAATTTCATTGTAGATGATATCTTGCTTATGGCAAGGTAATGGTTGCTTGCCTTGTGACAAAACAACATATATAATGCTCACCTAACTAACAATTGTATGAAGAATAAATGTCACATTGCCAGACAGAGGATGAAAGGGGAAAAATAAAATATTAATTAAAATATCTTTATTTTTTAATCTTTTAATTTTTCTCTTTTTGGATGATTTAATATTTGATATTTTTTTAAATTATTGTAAATGTTAATCATATGAATATAAATGAGTGACAAATATTTTGATTAATTTATATAAATTAGTAAGAAGATTATAAATGCTGCTACAGATATTAAAAAGGATAGCTGCTTTTCCTTATGTTGAAATGTAATCATTGTCATTTGTAAATTATTAGTTATGTTTGTGTGTGTATTATCATTATTATTATTACTTGTATAAAATTAAATTTTTTATTTTGGTCAGAAGATTAATTGATATTTGCTTCATAAATATAAAATATGGTTGTGGTTCATGTAAGGATTTCTGTTGTGGTATATTCTTAATTGGTTTTGTGGCTTTTATTTATAATACAATGAATTGATTCCATATTTAATCAAGGAAAGGTGGGAGAGAAAAGGATCTGACCTTTGTGATTGTGACATCCCATTTCATTCGTGCTACCAGGAAGGATGTCGGTGTGAAATAAGGTTAACTCTGACCTATCCTATTATTATTTTATTATGCTCTTCATTATTATTTATTATTATTTTTAGGTATTATTTAGTGTGTTATGTTTTAGTTTAAGAGTTAACTCACTTTTCATGTTCATCAGTTAGAAATTACGTGTTATGGACTGGAAATCTGTCTCCCAACGAACTCTCTTGACTCTTGATGTCATCTATTAGTGTTTCTCACATCAAATCAGTGGTAAATAATTTACCACTGATCCGATGTGAGAATATAAGAATGATCTCTTATCAATGTTTTATTCAGTACATAATTAATTTGTAAAGAGGATAACATGAATTGATTGCTCTGTAAACTAAGAAATTTAAACTTGTTGCACGACTTATGTAAATGAGATAAGCTCGGGACTATAAAAGTCATTTTGGATAAAAATGCATACACCAACTAATACAGAGAGGTATTTCGTATTGAAGTAGAGCTGAATAGTGACTTCTGAATTTTCTTGTACAATCAACCATGGCTTAAGTTTGTATCAGAGAGTGGAGGTAGTAGAATTAATTAATATTTAAGGTTATATTGATTATTGTTTTGAATATTTGGATATTTGAATTTTGATTAAACAAGTTTTATGATAACTTGTTTTGTGCTTTATTATTTAAGTAAAGCTTTGGTTTACAGTTTTTTTGTAAGTGTTTGAATCAAATAAATTTATATTTTATTATTTATTATTAGTTGTTTTGAGAATTTATTCAATTTATTAATGTACGTTTCTAACATCATTTTTTGCTATTTTCAGTTCTAACACTTGTTTGATACTTTAAGCCGTAAGTTTTTCGGGTGTTTGTTTCATCATGTAAACATTAATTATTGATAGGTTGGTTTGATTTGATATATTTATTTTAGGAAATAGCAAAATGATCTGAGCTGAGGCCAGACTTTGGATTTGCAGAGTCATTAAAACCATTAATTTTATCGTATTATTGGTATTTTTGATTATTGTGACTTTGAAACAGATGATGTCTGGAAAGGGACTAGGTCTCCTGCAATATTTTTGAAAACCAGTTGAGTGGATGTATCATACATACTGTTTAATTTACTTCTTATACTCTTCAAACTTATAACTGATGAAAACTAATCTCAACTGCAAGGAGTGCTTTTGATCAGTTATAAGAGTGGATGTATCATTTTAAACAAGAAAAACTGAATCTACTTATCATTGAAGTGTCATTTGTTGAACAGAACAGGTACAAGTAAACAAAGTTCAGTTGACATTGATGTATGTATATTTACCTGGATTGAACTTTTTGTTTTGTTGTCAGATTTCATTTTTGATGTTCAAATGACTATTGCCACATTGTTAAGTGATCTTAGTTCTGTCATTTCTATCTCAATTGATGATAATTTGCCTCATTCAACTTGAGTGCTGTTTAATTCAGTATTGGATTTGGTGGTACTGATAGTTTCTCCTGTGATGTTAAGGAAGACAGATAAAGACACTAAGTGAAGATGAAAGATTATTATAGTGAAGAGTGATCGGGGACAATATTGCTTGTACTATCACTTAGATGTGAACTGTTTTCTCTCCTTAGCTTTTTAAGTATATGGGGTTATTAGCTTTTAGATAGAATATAGTGTCCCATCTCTATTAAGATGGAATAATGTCCATTTATCTTGCCATTATGCAGAGAACATATATCACATTATCAGACAGTCGAGAACAAAAGAGGAAAAATGAATAAAACGTAATTATATTATTAGTTAAAGTTTTCCCTTTTTGGGATAATTATAATATTTGATATATTTTCTAAATGTTATTGTGAATGTTAGTATTTATTAATATACATGAGTAGTAGATATTTGATTAATTTATATAAATTAATGGAATGCTACTAGAGGGCATTGATAAGGATGGCTACTTCTGCTTGTGTTTTATTACTGTAACCATCATTATGTATAAATTATTGGTTGTGTTTATGTATGTATGTTGCATTTATTGTTATTTGTAATTAGTTAAGTAAATTAACTTTTTCATTTTGGTTGAAAGATTAACCAAAACAAACTTTGTTTTAGATTAAAAATTTATAAACTTTTTGTAATTTTTTATTATAGTACAGTGGTACCTCGGTATACATCCTTAATCCATTCCATATCCTTGGACTTATACCAAACAAATTTTTCCCATAAGAAATAAAGGGAAAATGATTAACCCATTCCTATGAAAAAATCTCTATTATTAGCATATTATACATTGATGGGATTGTATAAAATAATTTAAACATTGCTTAATACTAAAATACATAAATACAAAAGCAATTACAGGAGATGAAATAAATGAAAATTTAACCTCACTACCTTGCTGAGAAGAGTCGAGTTGAGTGCCTACTAGGATGTTGTTGAGATGGGAGGAGGAGGAGGAGATGTTATTGTTTGGAAGGAGAGTCCGCTTCCAATAAAACTTTAGGAATCTGAAATTTTTGTGTTTTTTTCTCTTTCTATTTTCTGTCTCTTTTTCTTACTTGGATCTTGTTGAGGCTGACCACGTTTGACTTTTACTAAAAATCTGTCCAAAGAACTTTGCTTTTGTCTTCTCCTCAGGATGTTTTGGAAATGTGACATTGTCTGGTCATAGGCTATTACGATTTGTTATAATTTTTATATAAGGGATGTGTTTTTAAGAGAAAGCCCAACAGATTCATATAAGTTCTAGCCCGTGAGTCGATCATATTCCAAACAAATGTCGTATACCAAACAAAATTTTTCACACCCAAACAGGGAGTATACAAGTTGGATTTATTCCAAAATGGACGTATACTGAGGTATCACTATATATAATAAAAAAATTTGTAATAGATAATTATTTTTCAGTTAATCTAAAAATATTTAAAAATAAATTGATTATAATTTATAAATAATTTGAAATAATAATTTAAAAATATATTAAATCCTCAATGTATTGGACTAACAAGATGAGAGATGATTATTTATATGAAAAATATATTAAATATGAATGTTTATATAGTGATGCATAGAATATATTCAATAGAATCACATTATATAACAGTCAATGCTGTACGTTATATACTTCATTAAATAGAGAAATATGTGTGTTTTAATATCTATATCAACATTAAAATAACCAATACTTTTGTATATAAATAGAAAATTAATATTCTAAGATGAATTATTGTAGAATTGGAATTAGCGATAAAGAATGTTTCAGTGACAGAATTGTTTATTGGTTCTAGCAAATAACATTTTCAAAGTGACTTAAATTCATATTCATTATTTTCATATCTATTATAGTAAAGTTTTATTTTATAGATTTGTAAATAATTATACTTTAGTATACAATGAAATAGTTATGAATGCATTTTTAGGTATAATGGTATCAAAAATGTCCATATGATAAATTATAATATGTAAACTTCTTGTAGCTATAAAATAGTAAATGATTCTGTAACAAAAGAAAAGAAATTAAATAACAAATTTAACATTTAAAATTAATTAACTATGTTTATTTTGTAAGTCTATAAACATCAAAATATCAATATATATAATTTTTCTTTTAAGGGTGGAAATCAAGTGCAGTTATATCGTAACTTTTGTCTAGATGCTTGTCCTGTCAAAGAAGAAAGTGTAACTGTAGCACCATCACCATGGGGTATTCCAATGTATCCTTTTTGGTTTTGAATTTGAATTTATAAATATATTAATCATTTTAATAAATAAAAAATGTAGTTTTTTAAAAATAAGTCAACATATTAATATTTTTTTCACATACTTTTTCAACTTTTTCAGTCATGTTTTCAAATACAATAAAAACTTGTTAATTTTAAATAATTGAGACCAAAAAATTGACTCCAAATTATGTAGGCCAGGAAGTGCACTATCACTGATCTAGCAATTTTTGATTGATTTATATTGTCCAACAGTAAACCATCACCAATATTAAAAAAACATGATTTAAAGATTGTTTCAATCTATGTCTAATTAATTTTGCAATTGAAAAAAGAATATAAAATTATATTTTCATATTGTAGTAGTTATTTTACTAAAACAGAATAGTATGTAAACAAGAAACAATAAAAACAACAAAATAATGTTTAATTTGTTGATGAAACTGCAATTAATGAACTTACAAATGTAACATACATTATTATTAAAAATTATCAAATTATCACTAAATCTGATGAAAGCATGCTGTACATCAGGATAATGGCTAAAGTGAAAATTCATGGCTAATTAATGGCATTTCCATGTACTTTCATTTGATTAAAATTGAAAGTGCTCATTTTGATTTGATTTTATGATAAAAATAATATCTTTTCTTAATGAAAAGTATGGAATTGGAATTTGCCAATCTGAATGGGCAATTATATAATTTTCTTAAATTTCTTAAAAATTTAAGAGCCATTAAAAAATATAATAATAATTTATATATTCCATATCTTTAGTTTATATGCCTGACTGCCCATCTTGGCCCTGCTCTAGTTTGGGTGGAGAAATTTAAAATTTAATTTACATAAAATAATAATTAAAAATTATACTTCTATATTTTTAGAAAAAAGAATTTATTGCAAGAAATCAAAACAAAAGAAAATCTAGATCCATAAATATTTATTTGAAAAAATTAAGGCTAATACTTTTTATAAAAAATAATGAAGAAATTAAATTTCATCATTATCATGCATATATTTTATTTGTGTATCAATAAAAACACCCTCTTTAATTTTTGCCTTGCTCAACCTAAGGATCTTTTTCTTAAATATGCTATTGCTTCTCCAGCCTTACTTAGACCTTCACAAAGACTTTCATTAATCCAAGCTTATGTGTAATTGTGGAAAGTAAACATCTTGGACATTTATTAATGGTTCATGAGAAATACTCTTCTAGTCTGGAATGAATTTCCTTCTTTGAAACTAATCTGTTTGAATGTAATAGTTCATTTTGTCACAACTATCCCATTCACACAAAAAAACAGCAAAATTTAATATAACCTTGTAACATACCTAGATGAAGCCCTATTACTTTTAATTTTTTAAGTGCCTTTGCTGTTGATAGACATTAAGGCCGCAGAACAAAAAACAATAAAAACAGATTTAAAAAAATTCAATCCTAATTTTATTAATCCAGCTTTTGCAAATTGGTTCTCTGTAAGTAAACGGTGTAAATATGTTTTTTTGACAATGGGTCCTAAATTTTTTAAGTTGCAGAAATATTTTTAAAATTGCGATAAACAAACATTGTTTATATTTGAACTGCTCGATAGAATTTGGATTTTTTTTTAATCCCATCCTGCTGATTTTATAGTCTAACCTATCAAACCCATTCAGATTATGCAATTGAATAAGTGATATTTTGGAAATTTTTGAAAAAATTCGAATTTTTCTTCAAATAAGCTATAAGATTCTGAAAATTAAGAAATGTTGTAGATAATAAGAAAATGATGGTTAATTCTGTTAAAATAAACTAAAATATAGCATAATCATTCATTTTTTGTTTTAATTTCACCAAAATTTAAAAGAAAATCACAAAAAACAAAATGTAAACATCCTGAGCCCATTTAAAGGGGCACAGGATACAGTACAGTATACCACCAGATACAGTATATCCCTTGTGTGATATGGTGGCTTAATCTAACTAATTAACTAACTAGCTAAAACTATCAACTGTTTCATTAGATGACTAAAATTTTATATAAAAAATTTATTTTTTATTGATCTCATATATGTATATATTAAAAAATTGCAAAAGAAATAAAATTCCGAAAAATGCTTACATTAATAGAAAGAGAGCAAACAATGCAATAAAACCTGAAAATTTCAAAAGATTTTGATGAAAATTAAACAAGATTTCACAATTTTAATTTTATATTAATTAGGTTTAATTTAAAAAAATAGCTGACAGCAAAAGGATTATAATATAAATAGTACAGAATTATGATTTATTAACCCCATCATAAGTTGGAAATGGTCTACAATATAATTTTAGTAGTAATAATAGATAAAAGGTCATCTGGATTTGATTCCAGATCTACCAAGGTGATCTGGAATTGAATCTAGGCTCCATGTGTGTAAATTCATTTGCAATTAAACTCAGAGCCCCAACATGGTAAGTGATTGCTTTACAAGGCAGCCTTTGGCAGACTAAACTTTTAATAAAACAAAAAGTATTTCTAGCCAGTATGTTATGAAAATAAGCCAGTTGAAAACATTATAAGGGCAATTGTAAGATCAGATTATCATAATTCAAATGATAGTAAGTAAGGGAGTACCTAAAGTATATTCAAAACAGCTTGCCAAAATAAAGATATTTATTAAAAAAATAACATCTGTTACTTATAAACTGCTGAAACAGAAATGTAATATATAAAACTTGTCTACATATCAATGTCTTTGAAGCATAAGTTCATAGTTGGATGAAGAAGAGCAATTTATCAATGATGCTTTTATTTTATACTTAACTTATAAAATTAATTTTCTCCAACATTTTTAATGTTCAATATTATACTAATAAATCTAACAGTAATCATAATTTTATTCTAGTTTTTAATATTGTATAGATTTGCATGAATAATATCAAAATTTAATATTAGTTTTATATTATATCTTTATCTGTAATACTGGGAGTTCTCTTATAATGCACTTTCATCTCTAATAATAATTTATATACTTTTTTCCAGTTATTATACAAACAAATCTATTTATTATAGAAAAGAATCATTATTATTGAAAAGAATTCTTTCATCTTTATTTTCCATATAGAATATTGATACTGATTTTGTGCACAAATTTTTCATTCTTAAGAAATTCGTTTGTCATAAATACAAATATATTAAAACTCTCTTATATATGTTTAATTAATTTCAAATACATTCAAACTCTGATAAGATGCCACCATTCGTTTTGAGATGATTTTGGCTGTTTATCAAAAACACGTGGTATAAAAATGAAAATGAATTTCAAATTTATTAAATTTAATAAAATACAGTACATTTATATTTAGCATCCAAACTTAACATTTCTAAAACATCAGGATGAACCAGGCTTAGAGAGACACATGATTAACCATTAAATCCATTTATCCCACCCACTGGTTACAAATGAATCCATAGAACTTTCAATATACAGTACTGATGAATTTTGAGATGTGAGTTACCTTGGAGTCACCATACATGTCCCTGATGGATTTACGAGGACAAGTACAATATCAAAAGGAATATTTGTTTAGATGTTTCTATTGGAGAATAGTGGATGGTATCTTATTGGGGTTAGCCTATTCCATTAACATAGGGAAGATCCGTTCTGCCAAATTTTTTGGCAGAATGGATCTTCCCTATGAGGGTGGCAGCTTAATGGGGGGCATCTTATCGGGGTTTGACTGTATTATTTAGTTATAATACAAAAATATATATACAAGATTCTATAGGTTGCTAACTATATTATGTTTTGTCTAGTATATTGTAATTTTTTGCATTTAATCTTAACTAACAGTTATGATAAAAATTACATTGAAGATGAAGGTTTGAAAACTAAATCATCAGAAGATACAGATTTAAAGAAAGCAAAGTAAATGTCTTAAATTTAATATTTATATTTTATTTAAATTATATATATTTTTTAATCTGGTTTTTATATACAATAATATGTATTCATTATTTAACAATAATAATTTATACATTAAAAAATATAGAAGAAATATCCATTATGACAAAAATTTTATGTACATTTACATAAAATTTATAATTGTAATTAATTTAAAATTTTTTAAATTTTATTATTAATTTTGAAAGGCGTTAGGATTTTGATGATTATGATATTTTAAATAAAAATGAAAAACTTAACAATAATGTAAAAAGAAACTATTGCCTTGTATAGTAAATACAAGATAAGGAACATGTATTCTTTATAAAAAAATATGTTCTGGAATCTGTATTGAAGCTAAAATAACATTTTCTTTTGTAGAAGCTAAAGGAGATATTTTTGTTTTAAGTTCTCAACAAAAGAAAATGAGTTGCCAGTTATGGTATGAAATGAAGAAACAAATTTCAATACTCTCAATGAATTGATGCATATGATACATTAAATTGTTAATTTCATATATCCAAATGTGTAGAGCAGCTGACACTACAGTTCCATTATCAAGACTATTAAATTTAATAATTTATGATTAATCCAAATTTTGGCAAAAAATTTTCTTTATTTTGTATTATGTACAATTTGGGACATTTATAGCATATTAAAAATGTTTGGGGCTTTGTTTTATTAAAAATGTAGTAAAGCAATTGCTTATCACCTTAGGAATCCAGATTCAATTTCAAATAATTTTACACCTTGGACTCAAATTTAATTTCAGATTATTTTATAACCTTTTTGAGGACCCATTATCAAATCTGGATAATTTTGCTATCTTAAAGGATACAGTATTCCATTGTTTATTACTACTAAAATTGTTACCACTATACGTCATTTTCAACTTAAAATAGGGTTTTATGGTAAATTGAGGACAACCTATAATGTGTATAGTCTCTTTACTATGAATTTTTCCTAACTTTCTCTCAATTTTTATATTGTTTTATAACAATTAATGCTAATGATTGAAATAATTTTGTCATCATTTATGTAATTACATGGTATTTCAATATATTTGAATGAGAAATATAATTGACATTTTTTGAGTTCAGGATTACATTATAATTTTTTAATGGTAATTTAGATCCTGATATAAAGAAGTTTAGCTGGCAAGTATTTTTCAGGAATGCTTTATTCTTGTAAATCAGGACCAATGTGTATAAATATTAAATATTATAAGCATTACTAACTTATCAAACTGCATAAAACTCAAATAACTTACTTCAATTCAGCACTTTTCTGCAGTTGAGCACTCTCATAGGTATGAAAATACCGAAAACGTTTGCTCCCAATTCTATGAGAGTGCTCAACTGTAGAAAAGTGCTGAATTGAAGTAAATTATAAGCATTAATTTATTTCTAAATATAAATATTACTTAAAATTTGCCTTTTGTTTTCATAGCTTAGTTACCTGTTTTAATTGTTTGGGAAATCATACTGTAAATAAATGTACAGAAAAAATAGACCGTAAAAAGATATATCTTAACAGGAAAATATTTTCTCAAAATCGAATAAAGTGAGTATATTATTTTAATATTTTATCTGTAAATATAATGAAATAAAAGAACATATATGTTAAATTTGTTGCTCTTTGTTGCATGTGAGTTCATTAATTTTCTGTAGTATATATCACACACAAATTCTTTTTTTATTTAAAAATAAATTAAAATATATTTTAAATGCATTAAAATTAATATTTTATTTAATATTTTTGTTGCTCTTCCAATCTGCCTAGGATCATTAACACCAAAATTTCTTTCCTGTAATATCTTTTCTTTTTCTTCAACTCTTTACCTGTGGATATCTTAAGGGACACCGTCTGGGCTGCTTCAACCATCCCAAAGTAACTCTGTTAGAAATACTATCAGATGCATCTGATGTATCTACAGTCATCTCATATCTAAAGCATATTGGCATTTATCGATGTATATAACTTCAGTGTGAGACTACTGTACTTTATTGATGTTTGGACTTTCGCCTCTTCTTTTGACTCCTGTCCTACTATCTCCTACCAACACAAAATACATAACCCAGTGTTTGGCACAGCATGGCCCAGGTGGCCCTTGTGCCACTAATCCTTACTAAAAAAAACAAACAAACATTTTCTTCAACTTTGTAATCATCTATTCCAGTGCTTTTTTCATTCATGACCCCATTTTTCATCATGAGATTTTTACGATTCCAGGTATAAAATATGAAATAAAACATACAAGTACATAAATCATTTATATATATATATATATAGCAAATATTTATAAATTTTTGAATTGCTCTTAAGAAACATTTTCAATATATACATTAATTTTCTGTAATACTTTGTATAGAATGGGTGATGAGAGTTATATCATAACCAAAAACATTTTTTATTAAACTTGTTTATAGCTGGTTTTTTTTGCCATAGTTTAAAGTTATTTTTTGTTTTAATCTTTTAGTGAAAAAAGAAATGATATTTAAAATATTCTGTAACCAAATGACTAAGTGGTCAAATTAAAAGTTATCTGACACATTTACACTTCAGGTAATCAAAAACTTGTCAGATATACTGATGGTTGAGTTGGAATAATGATAGAGATATTATTCAAAAATGTCCCTAGTTTGTCTGGGAAATTTTTATTCTATGATAAATAGGACAAGATTTTATTTTAGACAAATGAGTAAAATTATAGTTTAATTATTGATTACAAGCTGCCTTTAAGTCTAGTTTATTCTGATTATTAAATTTCACTTAGTTATTTTAAAGCTTTTACCTCAAGTTATTTGTCTTATATTTGGCTATTATTTGTTTATTAATTCCTAGCAAATTCAATTATATTTAGCAGTTATGTCTAAGAATTAATGTTTAAGAAAAATATTTATTGCTTTATAAAATAAAAGTGTTACTTTATAATAGATTTATTTTCTAAATTGATAGTTTTTTATATTTTCTGTTATGAGATTGATGTATTAAAAACTTTCATAATTTGAAATAGTTAACTGAATTATATGAATTGATATTTAAAATATTTCTCAGTAAGACCCAATTTAATGCAGGGGATAAGTTCCAAAAAGTCAAGTGCTAAATGAAACAGCATTAAATGAGGTCATCTTAACATGTAAATAATAGGGATAAGTGAAACAGGACAGTGAATAAAAAAATATGCCTGTACCATAGTTTTAATTTTATTTTGTAATATGTTGTTACTATTGCATTACATTAATTATAGATATTTTTTATTATTAATATCAATTTGTATTCATAAATCATAGTTTGAAGTGACTCTCTTACCAGAGTAAGCCACCTTGATCATATCGAAGCATAGTTTGAAGTGGCAGCATTTAGATTAAAACAACTAAAATGGGATAATTGTTATTTTTATTACTGTAAAATAATGTTGATGGCTGATTATAAATATGAACTGTGATTGCAGCAGACTTTCATATGTACTGCACCGCACACTTGATTATCTTGATATCTGATCACTGCACTTGATATCAAACACACTGTGAGACGGCATAGAAGTATCAAAGCAATAAATTCATGTGATTTTGGATTTATGTCAGTATAATGGTTTGAAAAATCACACCAAAGTGAATCAATAAAAAATATAGAATTTGAAAAAACTGTGTTATATCAAAACAATGTTAAACAGAGCAGCGTTAAGCAGGGTCTTACTGTAATATGTTACTATTAGATTAAAATTAATTTTGTCCTAATATCAAAAAGTCATTCATATATATACTTTGTTGACATAACAGAAAATATGCAAAATATATTAGAGTATTAATTGTTGGTAAATTAGTTCATTTTTTAATATTTAATTATTAAACTTTTAAAGTAGTCCTGGACGTTACCATGAAGATTCAGATCAGAATACAAAATTTAAACCAGGAGTTATCAGGTAATTTTACAAATTTTGACATAATTGTTTTAGTTAATGTTTCTGAATTTATTCTTTTATTTTATATTTAGTGAAAATCTACGTAAAGCTCTAGATTTGGAATCATTTCAGTTGCCATTGTATATATATCATATGAGAATTTTGGGTTATCCTCCTGGCTGGTTAAGAATGGCAGAAGTAGAAAGTTCTGGCATCACCATGTATGATTCTGAAGGAAATCGTATGTACTTAATAATGCCATATATAATAAAATATAAATTAGATTTTTAACCGTGTTTTATCCTCAGATTTAATTGAAAAACTTTTTTACAGATTTCTTAATATATTAGATTATCTATGAGTCTTTCTTTTTATCTATGAAATTAAGATTACATAGTTTATTATTAACACATTAAATGCCAGAAATGAGAATTCTTGGGATAAATGTTCAAACACTAAGAATTAATAATGAGATTTTTGTTTATTTTTGAAATATTAAGGTGTTTCATTTTTATTAAATAAATGCATATTTTAAATTATTTCATATTATATATTTTTTATTCAGGGATAGTAAATTTTGAATATATTTTTTATTATTATTACATTAGAATTGATTTCTAAATGGATTGAAAATATTTCATTCTAATTACAGTAGAACATTGATTATATGAACATCAGTTGACCTCTTAGAAGCCAAACTGATTAACTTCACATTCTGAATTTTAATACTCAAGCTCATGATTAGTGCAGTTGTGCTCAGATCCTAAAATTAAGAAATTTACAGAAAATGAAGTTAATCAGTTTGGTTTTGAAAAGACTTAATTATCTGAATTATTGCTGACCAAAAGAAATTGCATTATCTTCTTTTAGTTCACTGATTGTGCTGAAGTATTATTCATTTCCAATATTTATTCAAAGATATATGCAGTATAGCATAGAAATAGGCTTAAGTTGTTATTATAAGTGTTAGAAAACAGATGTTGATTTTAGCTATTGTGTGAACAGATTATTTTTTATACAGGAAAATCTACTCTAGGCAGCCAGCTTTTGGCGACTGAGATTGTGGCCACCAGTTAGTTAGCTACAAATTTCTTAAACATCAAAGTTTAAAATATAAAGTTTATGACACAGTTTCACATTGCTAATTAAATCTAAGGAAAGAAATCGCTAATTAATGTTTTCAAGATTTCACTTTAGCTGATAAAAGATCTAGAGCCCATTTGGCATTTCTGATCAAAACACGATTGGCTCACCACCTAGTAGATGTTGCACACAAAGTTGCAAAATTAAATATCACTAGCCATGGTCACGGAACACAGATGGCTATTTTACACAGTTTAAAAATCCCGCAATATGCTTGGGCAGATATTAAAGTGGCCACGGCTTGCATGTTGGCCACCTAGCTCAGGTGGCCACCAGCACATGTTTTCCTGTAATACTTCATATTTTAAAATGTAGTAGTAAAACTTTGCATACAATAAACTAATTATCATAAGTACAGTTTTTTTTATATAAAATGGATATTCTTAAATATGTTTGATTATTGGAACTGTTTAGTTAACTGAACAACCTTGGTCCCATTTAGTTCAGATAATCAACACTCTTCTGCAATCTTTTTTTCTACAGTATCAAAAATTATTATGAAGATATGAATGTAAACAAAAAACATTGCCTTTTAATTCTTTTGCTTCTGACTATTTTTTAAAATTAAGCTTAATACTGTAGCGCTTTAATCAAATAATCGCTGCATCCGGAAACATAAAAAAATGTATGTAAATCAATACATAAATTGTAAATTAGCGCTAACTACGTTTTAGAGTTCCAGCTGACGAACGCCGACGCCCTGAGTTAAATAGATTAACTGTTTCGCGTTAAAATCGAGGTTATTTGGGGATTGATTGTTTGGTTTTAGAGGTATTTTCTTCAGGGTGAGTTCGGGCCCCACGAAGCTCGGGGCCCCCCCGCATCGCGGGGTCTGCTGACTGTCAGCTACGCCACTGGATAGAGGTATGGTTCTTTGGTAAAGTTTTCTAATCATGTTATCCGAATTGTTCGTTAACCAATCATCGATTTACTACAGGTTTTTATGGGAATTTGATTAATTCGTTCTGGAGACAAAAAAAAACATTAAATAAAAAATTATATACACACACATAATCTGGCATTTTCATTTATATGTTTATTTTTCGATAAAGAATCTATCCAATATCGATTGCTTTTCTCTCTCCTTCAGGATTTTTCTGAAATGATTAATAGTATTGCCGTGGTAGAGATCCCCAAGCCTATTAACCTCAATCTGGTATGGGTGCCATTCTAAGACCAAAGTTGTAAAATCTCTCTTACCTTCTTTAATAAATCTTTGATTTGTTTTACGTTGTCTCAGAGTTCATTTTAATCGGGAAAAATTACTGTTCTTCCATCCTTACCCATAAGTCCACGAATGCGCAAGGCCTAAGCCTGTCTTTCCGTTAGGTTAGTTAAGCCGAAATATCCTCATAGAATATTTTTATCTGGAGGCGGCTACTTATAGAGCCGCCATCATCACAGGTTGACGAACACCCATGATGGAGTCAACCAGAAGGATAAGTCAACCGGCCTGGTCCAGATCTCCCCCTGAAAAATTGGAGGAGTGGGATCCCTGGATCCTCCAGAATGTTAAGCCACAGCTTTACCACGCAACCATCGGGATGACCTGTCATTCCATCAGTCCGTGGGTCCCACAGTTTGTTCTGTGAAGTGTTCGTTATCCGATCACCCACTGTATTTATATAGGGTCTAGATCTTATATTTACATATTTATTACAACAATAGTCTTAGAATCAATTAGAAAATACCGTATACGTAACGCTTATAAAAAATCATCGTTTATATCTGTCTTCCGAATTGAGGTACAGTCAAACCTCTTTAAGCCGCTACCATCGGTTCGAAAGTCCTCTCTGGCGATAGAGGAGGGTGGCGGTTTATGGTAAATATGACAAAAATTGATATTTTGAAAATTATTTCTGTAATATAAGTAAAGACAAGGGACTTAGGCCCTGTCAAGAGGTTATTGACAGAGGAGTTGTAGCAGGTCATCGGCCTGTCAAGTACGTCTTGACTCAGGAGCGCAAAGGGTTAATATACAAAAAAATAAAAAAATTAGAATTGTGAAATGTTTTATGTAAAAATAATAATAAACATAACATAAAAGTATATAAATTTAATGAAAAATGTCAATTAGTAACATTCATTGAAAAATTGACATCAGCATTTAGGAAATGTTAATATACTAACATGTGATTATTCAAATTCAAATAAAATTCTTTATGAAAATTATATTTAATATTTCCAGTTTTATAGAATAAATAATATCAAATAGTTTAACATTTACAAGAAAAATAAGCAACTTAAATTATAAAGAATTTATTAAACATAAAAGGTTGAAATTGTAATATGTGGAATACATCCAATAAAGTATATGTGATGGCTTTGGCATACTATGTTTTCGTCAGCATTAGCAAACTAGACATTATCCTAATTTGAAACTTTGGTTTGTTAGGTGATTCTTGTAATTTATGGATAAGTATTCATTAAATAGAATTTTGATCCAAATTATGGTTGTTTTATACAAGGTGATACTTGAAGAATAGATGTATTGAAGCATGACAACAAAAAAATTTCTATAAACATAGGTCCTTAAATGTTATATTTCAGCAATACAGTGGGTGATCAGTTAACGAACATAATCCATTCCAAGAAAATGTAAATCCGAATTGTTCGTTAACCAATCATCAATTTATCATAGGAATGGGGAATTTGATTAATTCGTTCCGGAGACCCAAAAAAACATAAATAAAAATTATATAATTTCTTACTATATTTGTTCCGGAGACCCAAAAAAACATAAATAAAAAATTATATAATTTGCTTATATGTTTATTTATATATAATATATACATACATAGTCTTGCATTTTCATCTATATGTTTATTTTCTAATATAACATACATAGTCTTGCATTTTAATCTATTATGTTTATTTTCCATATATGTATATAATTTCTTACTATGTTTATTTATATGTAATTACTATAATATATACAACACATTAGTCTTGGCATTTTCATCTTTATGTTTTTTTTCCGATAAAGAATCTGCCCAATATCATTGCTTTTCTCTCTCCTTCAGGATTTTTTGGAAGTGGATTAATAGCATTGTCATGTTGCTTTTCTCTCTCCTTCAGGATTTTTCGGAAGTGATTAATAGCATTTTCGTGGTAGAGATCTCCAAGCCTATTGACTGTGATTAATAGCATTGTCATGGTAGAGATCCCCTAAGCCTATTGATCTTGTGATTAATAGCATTGTCGTGGTAGAGATCCCCCAAGCCTATTGACCTCAAACTATAAACATTGTTGCTGTAAAGATCCCCAAGCTTATTGACTTCAACCTGGTGATGTGCCATTCAGATCCTCAAGCCTATTGACCTTAACTTGGTATGGGTGCCATTTTAACTAGGATCCCCAAGCCTATTGACCTCAACCTGGTATGGGTGCCATTCTAACATAAATATTGTAAAATCTCTCTCTTACCTTCTTTAATAAATCTTTGATTTGTTTAAGTGTAAAATCTCTCTCTTACCTTCTTTAATAAATCTTTGATTTATTTTACGTTGTCTCTGAGTTCATTTTAATCGGGAAAAAATACTGTTCTTCCATCTTTACCCAAAAGTCCACCAACGTGCAAGGCCTAAGCTTGTCATTCCCTTAGGTTAGTTAAGCCGAAATATCCTCATGGAATATTTTTATCTGGCGGCGGCCACTTATAGAGCCGCCATCATCACAGGCTGACCAACACCCATGATGGGGTCAACCGGAAGATTGAAGGATGGGTTTCAATGGTCCGGACCCAGATCCCTCCTAAAAAATTGGAGGAGTGGGTCCCTCGGATCTTCCAGAATGGTAAGCCACAGCTTTACTACGCAGCCATCCGGCTGATCTGTCGTTCGGTTAGTCCTCGGGTCCCACAGTTTGTTCTGTAAAGTGTTCATTATCCGAACATGTGTTCGTTAACCGAACATAAAAATCTTTCAAAAAAGTGTTCGTTATCCGAACTGTTCGTTAACCGATCACCCACTGTAGATTCTATTACAAGATATCAAAACAACTGTTCAAAATGTTCCCCCATCATTAGCAACATAAGCTTCACAGCACCATACCATGGATTGTCAAAAACTGAAAAACATGATGAGGGCTGTGATGAATCTCATCATATCCATTGACATTGTGGCTCCACGGTGTTTATGCATTTCAATTTGATGTAACATAGATTAGTCCTTAAGAAACCTCAAGAAAAAATCCAGAGCAAGCGGGCCAAGGTGTGGGCCCTGTTCTACAATTCAATGGCCAGGGTATATTTTGTCAAGATGTTATCATGATGTACAACTGAAGTGGGTGAGGCTTCATCATGCATGAACCATATTTGCTGATGCACATTTAATGAAACATCCTCCAGCAATTCCACCAAATCATATTCCAGAAAACATCTGTACACAGCACTGTCATTCCTATCTGAGGAATCATGGGCCAATGAGATTATCATCTAAGATTACTGTCCAACATTGCATGAGAACATGTACTGGTGATGTGATTGGACAACAATATGAGGGTTTGCATAGACACACTGGTGCATGTTGTGGAAATTTGGAATTGCATCACGAGCAAAAGTTGCCACATCTGTGAAAAGTCGAGCAAACTAAAAGGTCAGTGCAGCCTGTTGTTGCAGATATCATCAACAGAACTGGACACATGGAAGATAATCACTTAGTGAGAGATCCTGTACTCTTTGTGATAACGATATAGATATTTGCCATGTAGAATCTTGTGAACAGTTTGCTGTCGGACACTGATAGCTGTCGAGATCTGGCTTGTTGGTGACTAACTGAAGTAAAATACACATTATATACTTTTGCTTCTTAGTATCACTATTAATTAACCAGTCATCAGCACATGTTTAAGTGAAAAAATTATATTTTAATACTTGTTAAAGATCTTTTGGCTTAATAAAGCCATCCTCAGTAACTACAAGTTTAAAATAAACAAATATAACAAATTGAATTATTTGAATACAAGAACATTAAAATAGAACATAGTAAAAAATATTTAAATTAAAATAATTTAAAATTTATTTTATTATTTATTATAAACATACAAATATATAGTGGATCACCATTTATGCTTATTAACAGATTAATTATTATAAAGCATCCCACAGGGTTGGGATAGTCTCAAATTTTTATAATATTCTGAAAAAAGCATTTGAGGACCTATGTTCATAGAGACTTTTTTGTTATCATGCTTTGATAAATCTATCCTGCAAGTTTGACTTATTTTTGAATCATCCTGTATAAGCAAGGTTTCATAAATTGGTGTTTCATAAATTTGAGATTTACTTGTATTAGTTACTTTGTCAGAACAATATGGAATTGTTTAAGTTTGGTCAGAAATAGTTGGGGTAGTTATGCCTACATCAGACATTATGACTACAATGATATATTCTGATTATGCATTAAAACTTCTAGATAACAACTTATTTATATGTATAAAAAAAACATTAAATAGCATGTATTATATAAATAAAAGCAACTAATAAGCCAAATGAGTAAGAAAAATCGTTTAATCAAAAACTTTTTTGGCTATCCACGTAGCCTGCCTCAGTTGTAATACAGACCAAAAAAGTCTAAAGTAAGAAGTTTTTCAATATGTGTGAAATTAATATGGTGATTGTGAGGAAAATTAATCATATGTGCAAATAACATAAATGACAGTGACTTTAATTCAGAGAGCACAAATAAATGAGCTAGATATACAATGGAACAATGCTAAATTATTAAGGAAGAAAATTAATCCAAAAAGAGATACAATTGCAGAAACTTTAACTATTTATGAGAAAAAGAAAAGTAATATCATACCAATTAATAGAGTAGACCTGTCAGCAATTAGCAGTGATGCCTGAATTAACCGGTTGAGTGCCATTGACGTGAAAATACGTCAAGATGGCGGAACAAAAAACATTAAAAAACAATAAAAAGCGATATAAATAAAATTCAATCCCGAATTATACAGTGGAGCTATTGCAGAGCGGTTTTTTGTGTTTATTGGTCAAAAATAGGTGCCTCTGATGGTGGGTCCTAAATTTTCCGATTGCCAAAATTTCTTTTTTAATTCCGTTCTAAATATAGAAAATGAGAATGGATTGTATTCGTAGAATTTGGATTATTTTTCATCGAATCTTATCAATTCTGTTTTCTATTCTATCATATTTTAGTTATCT
>AYEL01089095.1:0-33274 GCA_000484575.1 Olivierus martensii | reverse complement strand
GATACCTTAGTTATAAAAATCGACACAGTGGTTCGTCCAAAAAAGGGACATCAGCCAACCACGTTTGACTAATAATATATATGATTATATCATTGATTTTTGATTAATGTTCATAGTGAATTATTATGGTTATTGTTTTCTTGCATTATATATTTTATGAATTACAAAAGAACAGTAGATATCAGCTTTTGTTTCTTTCCAATTTTACATTGCTTTTCAGTCAGTGATTAATAAATAGTGAAGTCATTCCTGCTGGCTGTCCACACTGTACATGATTGGTCTGCTAATAGGTATCAAAAATTGACTACATTGAATATATGGAAAATCTTTGACTTTCTATTATAAGATTGGGATGAAATCCCAGTTCACTCCTTGAGAAATTTGAGGATTCCAGAACCAGGACTAGCCTTTTGATCCCACCTCTACAGTCCTTTAATTGCTCTGTGGATGTAGGATCTATAATAGGGATTAAAATAAGATTATTTAGTAATCAGCAAATGATGGATAGTGGCATTAAGATTAGAGATTGATGGACAGGGCCCAAGTTTCTTTAAAAAGTATGTGTAGGTATAAAATTTATAATTGAACTTGGATTTGTCATATATCATTTGGTATTATCCAAATGTAATATCAAAGAATTACATTTAAGGAGTGGTCTCAAACTTGCTGCTTATGACACCTGTTTTTGCTACCCATATCACATTTATAAATATTATAACTTCAAGATCATATAAATATATTCAGAAAAAATTCAAATATTTCATGAAAAATGATTGTAAAATTACTAAAGTTTATGTTTTACTGAATTTGTAAATTAGAAGTGAATTTATAGCTTGATGTGATTTGTTTTACAGAAACCTGAATAGAGACTTTTATTCTAATATATGCAATAAATCATTGATGATCCAGTAACCTATTTCACTCTGTGCTTTCATTGAGATTTTGGCCATATACTGAAAATCAATTTAATAATCTTGGCAAAAATATCATTTCACATCCTATCTGGCATTTTTCCATTCTTAATGACTAAACAGCTCATGATTTATCAGAAAAATGGAGACAATTCTATAAATCTGGCATACCTTTCATCCATCATTGATTTACTATAATATATAATTAGGCATTAGATTTGTTAAAGCATTATTAAAAATTAATAAATATCTGTATTTACAAACTTATGTTTGTTTTCTATCAGAATCTTAGTTTTAATGATATTGTGACCTAAATCTAATCAAATATGTCAATTATTTGATGTTAAACTATCAATCTGATTTAAAAAATAAAAATCATTCTGTATTCTTATTATACTTCAGTATTAAATTAAAATATACTTAGTAAGTTTTATATGAATAATTTAACAGTATCAGTTTGAATTTAATTGTTTTTGAATGTTTTATTTATATCATTCTTAAATTATAAATTGTAAGCTGATAATCTCTCTAAATATTATTTAATTTAATAACATTTATATTAATTACATGTGTAATAATAAACTAATAAATCGACAATATTCATTGAATTTTAAGTATTTATAGTGATGACATAATACCTTTTTCATATTTAACACTGTAGAACAAAACAATGCTGTATCTCAACTAAAGTGTTTGCAATTAATTTTATCTATTATCAATTATATTATATGTATAGTTTACATATTTAATTTATAAAGATAGACTACAGCACATTTCTGTATTGCTATAATTAAAATTATTTCTGTATTTCGTGTCAATTTTAATGTATGAAGTCCAAACTTCATACATTAAAATTTGTTAAACTTTAAAACATAATTATTCTTCATTAATATGCAAATTATGAATTTATTTATTTATAGTGATGACATAATACCTTTTTCATATTTAACACTGTAGAACAAAACAATGCTATATCTCAACTAAAGTGTTTGCAATTAATTTTATCTATTATCAGTTATTTCAAATTATATTATATGTATAGTTTACATATTTAATTAATAAAGATAGACTACAGCACATTTCTGTATTGCTATAATTAAAATTATTTCTGTATTTCGTGTCAATTTTAATGTATGAAGTCCAAACTTCATACATTAAAATTTGTTAAACTTTAAAACATAATTATTCTTCATTAATATGCAAATTATGAATTTATTACTATTTATTCCAGGGGAATTAAGCAATATATATAAATATTTTTAACAAAAATTAATTTTTTTGGCATTCATATTAATGAATAATGTAGTAATAGTAGCTTACTATATTGCAGTTAAACACTTAATGTAATTTGAGAACAGACCATAAATAAATGTTTACACAATTGTGCAATATCTAGTTGTTACTGTAACTTTATTATTTACGTAATAGGAATTCTTTTTTACATTTACTGTTTAATGAGCTTTAAATTAGATATATATTCCCGTATTACTTAATTCTCTGCACTTTAGCATTTGTGAAACATTTGTGGATTTATTAACCAGGACTGCTTAGGATATGGAAGAAAAATTTTCAAGTTTATTATTTTTGAATCAGTATTGTATTATAAAATAGGACAATTGCAAGTAGTGGTTGATAGAATTTATGGAAATTTGAACAATTATTATTATTTCATTGTTTTAACACTGGCTTACCTTCAGTTTTCTTAAGGCTAATTTATTTAAAAATTTAAAAGATTTCAAAATTTTGAAAGTGGATACTAACTGTAAGAGAGTAAAATAGAGTAGTCTTAAAATTTCTGCTTATTGTTTGCAGTTACTTTATTTCTTATATTATTTATTTACTGCATACAATAAATTGAGATGATGTCTAATTTTGCATTGAGAATGTATATGCATAAGAAAAGTTTATAATTGATTCTTGAAACACTTCTGCTGAAAAGAGAAAAAAGTTTTAAGTCCATGTTTTAAAAAACTTCAATTAATGATGACATTAGTTACAATTCTTTATTTTTTTTTATTTTTAAACAATTTCAGTCAAGATCTTAAAATCACCACAATTTTGTTAATAGATAATTAGCTTGTGTACGAAATTGCAAAAAAAAATTTTTGAAAATGATTTAAGTCTATTTTTGAAAATTTTTAATTGATACATAATATGTCACGTAGTAAAATATTGGTAGGTGCTAGATTTACTTTATGACTACATTATTTCATTACTATAAAAATCAACTGAGAGTATAGAAAAATAAAATTTTAAATTTAGGGATTTCCCCTTATAGAAAGTGCTCATAAAATAAGTGCATTAGAGAAGACCAAGAAACTTTAATAATATTGACTTAAAACCATTATATAAAAATGTAAGACCAGTTTTGACATGTAAATACAAGGATTTGATGGAATTATTACAGTTTATACTTCCTAAACACCACGATTATTTCAAAACTCTTGCGCATATTCAAGATGAGGAGAAAAATGAATTTTAGATTACCAACAATAATTTGAATTTGATCTTTTAAAAAATGAAACAAAAGTACTAAATATTATTTTCGTCATTTAATTTTCTGTAAAAATCATTTAAAAATAATAATTAAAAGAATCATAAAACAATGATATTGAGTTTATCTAATGTAATTTTACACACAACATGTAATTAAAAATAATAGCATGATAATGATAACAAAGCAGATTTATGCCTTTTCAAAAATAAAAAATAAATAAATATTTAATTACTAATTAATACTTTGAAAGTGGTTTAAATCCATTTATGGCTAACAAAACTATTATATTTTTCAAATAAAATTTATAAAATTGATCAAATATGTATAAATTTATTATGTAAAGCCAGAAAAACATAATACTAATATATCAGTAACTGATATATTTTTGAATCAATACAAATGCAAACCCTTAAATATCTAGATTTAAAAATAAATGGACAAACCACTTTCATTTGCAACGGGTCATATACGTATATATACACTTGTGCTCTTTTTGAAATGTATATTTCGAAAAGAGAACAAGTTTTGTTTGCTTCAACTAGATTAGTAATATATGTATTTTATAATACATTCGTATATATACACTTGTGCTCTTTTTGAAATGTATATTTCGAAAAGAGAACAAGTTTTGTTTGCTTCAACTAGATGTATTTTATAATACAATTGAAAAATAGCCATAATTTGGACTGTTAAGCATTAAATATTTAATTATAGAGTCTAAAATGCTTTTATTTATTTTTCATTTATAAAAATTTATTATTTGTAATCTAAGCATCATACATTTTATAAAAACCCCTTTCCAAAAAGCCAGTTTATCTGTTAAACATAATATAAAATAAGCATTATTATTAAAAGAAAATTTACTTTAAGCATTGTGGATATAAAACAATTACTTTATTGTTTGTTAAATTATTAGATGAAATAAATATGTCACATATATCACTCAGTTATTTAAATTTATATAAAATTTACTTTAAGCATTGTGGATATAAAACAATTACTTTATTGTTTGTTAAATTATTAACTGAGTGATATATGTGACATATTTATTTCATCTATTTAAATTGATATTTTTTTATTTCAGTATTTAATTTGGTGTCTATATTTACTACTAAAGAAAAAGGAGAAAAGATAGCAAACTTAGTAGACAATGGAACTCGAGTCATGATGTACATATCAGTCGGCACTCATAACACTTTCCGTTATGCCAACATCAACCGAACGTCAGTCCTCTTTGTTTCTGTTTCATTTATCATTTTAATGCTCATTTCACTCGCATGGTTGATATTTTATTATATTCAACGATTTCGTTATATCCATACCAAAGATTTATTAGCTGTAAGTAATATAAGTGTCTTATATCTTTTGTGCTATAATAAAAAATCATAGTTCTTGTTTTGAGTCTTGATACATGCAATTGACTTAAAATAATAGTATAATATGACATTTATTCATGTATAAAATTGAAGTGTTGCAATATTAATTTCACTAAATCAATAGAGCAAAAACAATAGATTTTTATTTTCAATTGTTGTTGTGGTAGAAAGATTTTTAATTGTCAATATAAAAAAGTCTGTCATTACATTGAAACTGATACCAGATATTACCTATTAAAATAAATGACAGTTGAAAAAATATAAGCATTTAAAATTTAAAAAAGTTGAATACTATATTTCAGCAATCTTTATTTTTTTATTTACTTGTGCAAGCTAAATGATATGTTTCAGTTTCTTTTAATTGTATAGTAGAAATATTTTAACCACTTAAGATATTTGCAATGTTAAATAAAAAATTATTTTTGGTTTTTATAGCGAAGGTTATGCAATGCTGCCCGAAGAGCATTAGATAAAATTCCAACCAAAACATTGAAACAGGATGATAAAGTAAGCTTACATATGAACTTTTACAAATAATTTGATTGCCAATAAATTTATACAATTATTCCTAAATTTGATTTAATAATTTAGGCAACTGCATTTTAAAATAAAATGATTTTTAACTATATGAAAACATTTTGAATAATTTTAAAATTTAAAATTTAGGATTCAGGTGAATTTGAAAACTGTTGTGCTGTCTGTATAGAATCATTTAAGGTTGGTGAAATCATTCGAACTCTTCCTTGCACGTAAGTTGTTTTTTTATGATTCTTCTAATAATAATAAAAACATACAATGCTTAGATTGTTTTTGTATATTAAGAAATTTTTAAGAAAAACACTGAAAATCAATGTAACTTATGGCAACTTTACATTAATTATTAAACATTATCAAAAATGGATTAAGAAAATAGATGAACAGCCCTTGTTTAACTATATAGCAATAATTTAGAAATACTTATCAGAACAACACTATAACAATTTTTAAATTGTTATATTATTGTTCTGATTATAAATTCAAATAAAATATTTAATTTCTGAACAAATTAATATGATATTGGTAAGTTATTACAAAAGATGAATATTGCTTAATACAAATTTTTTAATTTCATCATATATTCTATTCTTTTTTCCCTAATGAAACAGTTCTTAAGCAAATTATTATAATAATAGATTCCAATAAAAATTAATTTTATTAATTCTTTAAAAAAAATTATTTCTAAATAAATATTTCACTTGATTATATTTAAATAAGACATGCTCAAGCATTGTTTACAAAAGACTATGTAGGCATTATTGGTATAATTAACTTTGTATTTTACAAATTTATTAATTAAATTTATTAATAAAAGTTATTGACTTAATTTGTATTGGTGTTATTTTGCAATTAGAAGAATATGGAATTAATTAATTACTAACAAAACTTGTTATAAATACCTTGACCTACTGCTATTAAAAACATTTTGATTCAGTTTGATATAAAAAATTCATGGAAATATTAAATGAAATTCACTTGTCCTTAAAATTTGCATAAATGCACAAATTTTCTTGAATAGATTACTGAAATATTATTATTTTACAGACATACTTTTCATAAATTGTGCATTGATCCTTGGCTGCTGGAACAGCGTTCTTGTCCAATGTGTAAAATGGACATCTTAAAATATTTTGGATTACTGGTAAGTCAAGTTTACGAATCATACTATAAACAGGCCAGAATTTGTGTGTTTGTAATTAGAGTTTTACATTAGAATAAATCTCTTGTACATACCAATAAAAATTTTTAAAGTATTCCAAAAATAAAGAAAGAAAATAGCCTTTATCAAAGCTTTTTGAAATTCAACAAGACCTTCAGTATGAAGGTCTTGTTTGATTTCAAAAGCTTTATGAATGTTTATCATACAATAGTATTATCATATTGAAAACCTTATCATAATTATATACTACTAAAATTAAAAATTAGAAAAAACAAAAAATAATTTAATGACCAGAATCATAAGTAATAGATATAATTCAAGGATAATATAGAAACACTAGTGGTCCTTAACCGTATCTACTACGTTCAGATTTAAATAGTCTAGTTAAGGATACTTCTACATTACAAATTCTTTATATATATATTTTATTATACAAATAAATAAATATTTATTTATAGTATTATTTTTTTTATTTTAAGTTTTCTGGTAGCAGAGAGAGCATTTACAATTTAGATATCTTGGAATCACGTAGTCAATCCAGAGCAGTAGGAGAAAGAGATCTTATCCGTGTGCCAATATACCATTCAACCTCTTCATCATCTTCATCTCCATCTGCACAGGGTAGAAATGCTGCTAACAACTCTCCATTTTCTATTAATCACTCTGTAGCTATAGTTGACAACATACTAATCAATCCAACTTGTTCCTCAACTGCAGTTTCTAGCAATTCGCCAATTTCTTCCCTTCACTGGAATGAAGACACAGATACTGAGCTTTTTCCCGTACAAGATGATACTTCCTGGATAAAACCTCAAAAATATCATGATCAGTCAATGCAACAGTCATCAGGTACAACATTATTTTTAAATCAACAGATGTAGTGCCACATCAAACCTTCAAAAGTAAGGTTTAAGCATTTTTCACTAAATGAGTAGTCAATACAAAATTTAAAAGTAAACTACAAAAAAAATTGTTCCAGCTTCCTGTGATCTTTTTATTTAATTACAATTTATACTTCTTCCAAACTTTTAATTTTCATTGATTTGTAAATATTTCCAGGTGTAGACAACTAAGATTATTTGTACAGATATGTAATTATTTAGTAGATAGTGTATATTTCTGTTCTAAATTAAAGAAAAATATGTATACAATATATAAATTTAATTTTCATTCAAACGAATTAAGTATATGTTGTAAGACAGTATATTGACAACTTATATGAAAATCAAAGAATTGCAGATTTGTGAAACTAAAATTCGTCTGCTTCGAGAGATTTTTGTATAAGAAAGAACTATATTCACAGCAGAGATTTTTTAAAGATATACATCTGTTGTTTAAAATATATGTCAGAGCCAAATTTAACAACAATGTTGCCTTAATTATATTAATTTTTCCTGAAAAGATATGTTTAAAACATAAAATATATTCAAATATAAGCAAGATTTGTGCATTAAGAGAAAATAAAATGAATAACTCATTATCACATTTCAAAATTCCATGTGATATTTTGTAAAACTCATCAAAATACGTAATTTTAGACAGGATCCATTTGATATCGAAAAGATGAAGTGTATAAAAATTTAACAAAGATTATTCCAGCATAAGTGTTAACTTCTATTTAAATAGATGGATAGAGTATACAAAGTATTATTATAAACAAAGTTCTGTTTATAAAATGAATGACATAGTTTCTGCAAAGAAAGAAAAAGTATTTTTAAGGTAGATTTTAATAAAATTCCATTTACTTATATGTGCCATAATCTAAATGAAACATAAAAAACAATAATAATTGGTGTTTAAAAGCAATAGATGTTGTGTGATGTGTATATATTATATATATATATGGTTACCATTGAGAGTTTATTATATAAAAAAGAAAAAAAAAAAGAGATCTTTCTATTATTCAATCTAGTTATTCTGGTAGAAATTATTTTAATCTCGGTTAAATTGTCAGAAAATTATTTTGCTGTCCGAAGAAATCCCTATTAAGGGAAAAGAAACTGTTGTGATCGGTGAGAATTTTGTAAATTTTTAAAACAAAAAAAAAGAATATATCTGAATTAAGTGATTCATATTCTGTGTACAGTATTATGTATATTGTAAACTGTTTTATGTGCTTATTAAAAAGAAATTTTTTCCAAGAGTTTTTCTTTTAAAAATATCACATTTCTGCCTGGACACACCATGCCTAAACTTTTTCATTATTACTCTTCCAAGATGCGGAACAATAAAATTGCCATGCCAATGGAATATAAAAATATCTTAAAATTTATATCCAATAAGCATTTTATTTTCATTCAATTTTAGATTTACTAGACTACACTTCATAATTTATCAGCATGTTTACATGACCGAAGATGCTTACATAATGAAATAATAACCTTGCATGTTCTGAAACAGGTTCCAAAATTCCCGCATTTTTAATACTGCTACTGATAAAAAAAATCCTATAAAAAAAAAATGACTGCTTGAACTTATCGAAAACAAACTTTAGTTTTATTCAATTGATCTGAAAGACATCTTACAGATTATAAACAAACACTGCATATATTTGTTTTAGAAATACTCAGAAAAAAAAAATCCTCATGAAACTGCAAACTTTATTCAGAAACACTAACCTTGCATGTTCTGAAACAGGTTCCAAAATTCCCGCATTTTTAATACTGCTACTGATATAAAAAAATCTTATTTTTTTTTTTATGACTGCTTGAACTTATCGAAAACAAACTTTAGTTTTATTCAATTGATCTGAAAGACATCTTACAGATTATAAACAAACACTGCATATATTTGTTTTAGAAATACTCAGAAAAAAAAAATCCTCATGAAACTGCAAACTTTATTCAGAAACACTTTTTTTTTTTCCAGGTTTTCTAACAAGAACTGACTTCTTATTATGGTTGTTAACTCCTCAAATAGATCAAAAACCACAAGAAGAAAGTTGTTAAACTGGTAAATAATTGATTTATTTATAAACCAAACTGCTTATAAAGTTTACTTAAAAATAATCCTTTTATTTTTAATTTTAAAAGCAACTAACAGATATATATCATAAACTAAAAATTAGTCACGTCTCCGCATGATATAAATATTTATCTTATATTTCGCTGCGTATAAATTATTTTAAGTTTATATAAACAATATATCTGAAAGACTTTTTTTTTTTTTTTAAATTCATTTTGCATCATAAATGGACATTTTTGTTGTTTCAATTCAGCAGGAAATGGCCATGACGTCACTTTTACGTCGCACACGCAAATCGGAAAATAAACTCTTATTGGTGCGTCTTAATTTGACTGGCCAATAATAATAAATAATTTTAAAGATTCGAGTAAGACGTCATAAGAATTGTTAAAAACGCCAACCACGTCTCAACAGTGATGATGACTAAAATTTCCAAAAAAATTATAAAAAATCGAATTTTTATATTATTAATCATTTTATTCCATAATCTTTAAACACATTTAAAAGATAAATCAGGATGTGTGTTTAAATTAAAGCAATTAGTTGTATTAACTACGCGGGCGTTACTTAGGAACGCGTATGATGTCATCGGAATATGAGAACGTGCTCTCTCAAAATTAATTTATTCGTTGCGTGATTATATCCAAGTATTGTTTTCTTTTTTAAAAAGTTATAAAAGGTTGAAGTGTGTAGTATTACTATAAACTGTGACGTCATATAATTATTCCCTTAACTCTAATTACTCATTTCGATTCTATGAATTACTTTCGTTAACTAAGAAATTTTACTCGATTAAAGATACGAACTAGTTAGAACAAAAATACTTTACTAAAAAAAATGCTGCCATCGATTGGTTTAAAAACGAATTTTTATTTTTTTCCCTTAAAATTGAAATTCATTAAATTTTCGTAAAGATCAAAAAATTCGGCATATTGAAGTATTAGTAAAACAATAATAATGTTTTTTATTGTGTTATTAAACAACCAATGAAATTCGAAAAATTTAAAGTGGAATCAACCGGATTCCCCTGAAAAAATTTCACCGCTTAAGCTTCGTTATTGACGACTCAAAAAAAATATCGATTGTAAATATCTGCGATCTGATCTTGCTTAATCAACTCTGCTAGCAATTAAGATTTACAGAAATGCTTTCATTCAATCTAAATAATAATACTGGATGATATCTATGAATCAAATTCACAAATATAATTTGAGTCTATTGCGTAATCAAACTTGCTGAAAAGATAAATATGGGATCAATATTGACGTAATATGTTTGTAGACAAAAATGAGATCGTTTGGACGCCACGTGGTAAAGTAATGGATGATCTTATCGTGGATATTGCCAGCTTATGATTGGTGGCCGCCACTATTAAGGCTTAAGTTTATCCCATGTAATATAGCAGCTTAAATATAGCAAACGGAAAAAAAATGAAATAAAAGTGAATAGTTAATAGGCTTATAAAATAACGGGTAGCATTACGTAATAAATTCACTGATCATTACTATTTTCTTCAAAACTGATTTAATAATCAGCAATGATTTAGTAATGATCTGGTATCAATAATGGAGTACTACCTTGGAGATACCGGACATATACTTTGTTTTTCAGGAGGGTTCGGACTAGGTTGATTCCACTATGGATAATAATTAGCCTGTACTGGACTCTAAAAATGGCCTCATCAGATATAATAATCCCAATGCAATATGGCGATTTAACTAAACCATAACTAACTAAATATTCAGCCGGATTTGTAGCGTGGAAACATTTTGTCTTTCCATTTTAGACAGGTTCGATTCTCGAATTCCATTCCTTGTAAATATTTATCATGAGGTCCGGCCTGGTCTGTCTACTACAATTTGCGTGATCCTTCCGCAGAGGTGGGCAGCCTATGGCAGATTTGTTATAGCCTCTTCATTTGATCTCTGATTAGAGCGGCGTTTAAAAAAGAAATCTAATAGTATCAATCATTTTTAATAGGCTTGGGCCGGTATTGGGTCCACTAATATAATTCATTCGATGCTGATGATATTTATGCGCGAAATATATAGCATGCTAATATATAGGCCTAATTCATTTGTCTTTTTTTTCTATTCTTAAATGATTGGTTGGTTAAGATTAAGTAGGTTAACCCACTATATCTTACGAAGGATATACTGTATGTGGCGGGTCAGCCGGATGGCCGCGTGGTAAAGCTGTGGATTTCCACCTTACAGGATCGGATTTAAATCCGGGTCCCACATCTCCAGTTTTTCAGGAGGGATCCGGGCCCGACCCGTTGAATCCTTCAACCTTCCGGTTGACCCTTTCATGGGTGTTGGCCAGCCAGTGATGGGCTCTGTAAGTGGCCGCCACGAGATAAAGTATATCCCTTGTGCGATATGGCGGCTTAATTACATTAACCTAACTTGTATCTGGCGGCACTTATATAGCCATCACAGGCTGATTAACACCCATGATGGGGTTCAATGGGCCGGACCCAGATCCCTCCTGAAAAACTGGAGGTATGGGACCCGGATCATCCAGTTGGCATGCTACAGCTGTACCATGTGACCATCCGGCCGACCATTCTTAAATGGAGATGACCAAAAAGAATAACTACATATGATTAAACTTTTCTTTGTATGAAAAACCGTAATTGCGAAAGAATATTTTGTAGATTATTCTTACGAATGAAATCGTTAAAAAATTCTAACTAATGATTGCAATTGAAAGCATACTCAAATGAGAAAAGACAAACTAGAAAATAAAGAATTAGTAGTTACCAATAACAATATTTAGCATTAGTTTCATTTTCAATAACTTAAATACCAAGAGTGGCCAAACTTCATATTACTACGAGCCACATAGGTGAATCTCAAATACTTGAGAGCCACAATCATTTTCTTTCTGGATCAATGAGAACCGCATCAGTTTTTCGGGTAATCTTAACATAGTTTCAAAAATTGTTTATAATACAGAATGAAAGGAAAGTCTGTATCCTTCCAAATAACTTAACTATCATAGATTTCAAAACCTGTTTATGACAACAAACAAGAAGTCATTTGAAGGCTACCTGATGGTGACCTTCAAATGAGCTCATTTGAAGGTCACCATCAGGTAAAAATGAGCATAAGGCAAATGAGGATTAGCACTTGCAAATTCTATCTCAAACCGTAACAGAAAGGGAAAAATTTCCAATTATAAACTTGTTCAGCATTCAATTCTGAACACTTAAAAAAACTTTATCAAAATCAGATGAATAAATCACCCATAAATGAAACAAAAACATTTTTATATGCAAAGGGTTGACACTTATTTCTGACATATAAATAACAAACCAACACCGGAAATCAATAAATTAAAAAAACAGAACTTAATTAACAAAGCAAAAATGTCTTCCACCAGCACCAAAGTATAGTTGAGCATAATGTTGGATGGAGTTCCTCACAATCTTTAGAATGTCAGTAGAAATCTCTGTACAAGCAGTAATGAGGCGGTCTTGAAGATCCTCTACTGTTATTATGCAAGAATGAAAGCTATTGTGGCCTCATCAACAACTTGCTATCTAATATTTGTGGATGACCTGATCTTGAGCATTTCAAGGACTTGTTTTGTATGATAGATCTGTGTTCATGCTGAAGGATATCTTTTCTGAAAAAGTCGAGCTGCAGCAACAATATTCGCATTAGCTACATTATAGCGCATAACTATGGCAGTCATTTCATTAAGTGTGTACTTATCAAGGACTTTTTATAATAATCTATTATAAAACGTCCTTGGTACTCAGCCATTGCACTGTAGATGTACATTGAATTATGTATTTGTGAATGTGGCTTTTTATGACAATTGAACAGAGAAATGACGCTGTTGTGGAAACCTCCAGAAATTTCCGGAAGCAGATGTAGAAGATCATGTGACATGATTTGCATATAAAAATGTTACTGTTTCATTTTTGGGTGAACTATTCATCTGATATTGATGAAGTTTTTTTAAAGTATTCATAATTGAATGCTGAACTAGTTTATAATTGGAAAAATTCCCCATCTATTATGGTTTGAGAAATAGGATTTTCAAGTGTACTAATTTGCATATAGCTCATTTGAAGGTCTCATCAGGTAGCCTACCCATGACTTCTTATTTGTTGACGTTAACAAATTTATGATAGTTATCAAGTTATTTGGAGGGTACAGATTTTTCTTCCACTCTGTATATTTCACATGCATATATTTCGTATAGATGCATACTACTTTTTGCAACAGATAAAAAATTAACATATATGTAATCTGTTTAAACAGGTATTTGCTTCATATTAACTACTGACTTTCATGGCACATCGAAGGTATCAAAGAGTCGCATGTGGATCGCGAGCCGCAGTTTGGCTACCGTGGCTATATATAGTATTCAGTTATATACTATATACAGTTAAACGTCATCAATCTGGACTTATAAATGGATTGACCAGATTAACGATATTGTGAATTAAAGAAGTGGAACCATTCCAATTAAAATTTACCTATCGGATGGATTGGCCGCCTGAAAATACTTCAACTTTCCTCCCATATGATCCGAGTTTGATTCTGGATCACTTTGAAAATTTATTCGGAGGGATTCGGTAAAGTTAGTGTAGTAAGCCGCCATATCGTACAAGGGATATACTTTATCTGACGGCGGCCACTTGTAGAGCCCATCATAGTCCGGTCAGCTCTGATAATGGGATCACCGGAAGGTTGAAGAATGGGGTCCAACAGCCAAGCCCGGCCTCCTGAAAACTGGAGGTGTGGGACCCGGATTTGAACCCGGTCATCCAGAATGGTAAGCCACAACTCTACCACGGCCGAGCCAGGGCCCCTCCTGAAAGACTGAAGGTGTGCCGGATTTGAACCCGGCATCCAGGATGGTAAGTCACAACTCTAACACGCGGCCATCCGGCCAACCGGAGTATTGGGGCTTGGTTATCAATCCCTCATCCCTCACTACGTAATCTGGCTGATTCCTCCACAGATTTGGTCATCTGCGGAGGGATCAGCTGCAGATTAGATTTGTGGCAGAGCTTGCCACTCAACCAAATGGAAAATGGCGTCATCTGTTGACAGTAAAAAGGTGTAAATCTGACCAATATTTCAAATTCATCATTAACTATATGATCAGGGCCGGATTTAACAATAGGCCGACTAGGCCGTGTCCTAGGGCTCCGCAATTCTAGGGGCCCCAAAACTATAAATCAATTTTCAATTTTTATAAACTTTTAATAAGAAAAAATAGGTTTTAATTAAAAATGCTAGAAAAAAGTAAAATTTTGAGGTTCTTTATAAGTTATAAGTAGCCTTTAAAATTAGACTATAAGGAGCTTTTAAAATTAGACGTAGCTGATTTGAATTTTTAGGGGTCCCAAAGCCTTGCTCGTCCTAGGACCCCTAAAAATGAAAATACGGCTCTGTATATGATGCAACGATTTTGTGTTTCCGTATATTGTTTAATTAGTTTAACAATTATCAAACATTATTTTTAACATAAAACAACAATGTTTCATTTATCAAATGAGGAAATAATACTTCATAATACATTTTTTAAAATAAGTATAGCAAGAAAAACATTTGAAAAATAAAACAGTTATGAAAAAACAATCACCTACTTTCCGAAAATGTCCTTTATTTTGGAATGATTAAAAGATACGGTTAAAAAAATGTATAATCAGAACCATCCTTAATAGAATAACCTGTATTGAATTTCATAAAAATCGATAAAATAGTTATAAGGAAATCTCATGTTACAACGTCCGCCATTTTTAAATGGATGAAGCCGCAAGGTTAATCTATCTTGTTTCAAATTCACTTTGACCATCCTATCGTTCATTTTTCATAAAAAAGTCAATAAATTTATTAGATATATTAAAATAAATATTCTGCAATTCCATAGAGAATTTGCTCTTTCAACCTATTTTGACGAAATTTGAAGTATATAAAATATAGTTGCCCGTTATGGTTACCCCAAAAAATCAATAGAAACCACGCTACAAGTGAAAATTGTAAAGATTTAAATAGTTAAGGTTAAAATTTCTGAACTTCTTTTCTTTGTTGCGTAATAACTACCTTGAAATCGCCGAAGAGGTCGGGTGAAAACCCCAAGGACAAACAGCAATAATTGCCAACGTGTCCCTTTATTTTTGAATGATCAAAGATAAGATATTAAAATATATGCTGCCAAAATTATCTTGGATGATATATGCTGAATGTCATAATAATCTATTAAATGGTTGCATAGTTATCACAGAAAAATTTTTTAATAGTTTGAACATCCGCCATTTTTAATTTATGAAGATTCAGAATTTTTTGACGTGTCATCGAGATCATAATCGAACGACTTGACCATTCACTAAATTTTATAAAATTCTAATGATTAAAGATAAATGGATATTCAAATTTGAGATAAAGTTAAGACTGAAAACAAAGGGTTAAAATGATGCGGTATATAGATTATCTTTTTAACGTGTTATGTTCATTAACTAGTGTCTATTGGTTTTAGTATTATAACTTCCATGAGTATTTAATACTTTCAATTATAGCTCACACCACGACAGATTTATGGGAAAATGATGATAGAAAAAAAAGTCGTTCTGCAAAGTTTCATCAAGTTTCTCTATGAAAATGCGGAATATTCCTTTCATGAAAATCTACTAATCAGTTAAAAATTTATTAGGGTAGACCATACATCTATGGGGTAGAGTAGACAGGTAGCCATGATGTTTCTCATTTTTCTTCCTAAGAAAGCTGAAAAAGAAATCTTGCACTCATTGATAATCGAAATAAGATTTAACTCGAAGTGCATTCCGGATAAAGCGATATCAAGATTAATGATGTTTTACCTTATGATAAAATATTATTGAGATTTTTTATTCATTTATTTATTTTTCTACTTAATACTGTATTATTATTGTAGGATCCGTATATTTTTTCAATTACAAGTAGATACCACAAGATTCGTTACCAATATCGGACTAACACTTAGTGGTGAGTGGTAAAGCTGTGGCTTACCATCCTGGAGGATCCAGGTTAATATCCGGGTCCCACACTTCCAATTTTTCAGGGGTCCAGGGCACTCCGTTAAATCCCATTCTTCAACCATCCGGTTGATCCCATCATGAGTGTTGGCATCCTGAGCGCCAGATACAGTATATCTCTCATGCGGTATGGCGAGGGATATACGAGGGGTGATCAAAAAGTAAGGTTACAAAGCTTGCAGTGAAACGTGTACATTTTATTTCATACAACCAGTACAGCCAACTGTTAGTATATACATTAGGTTATTTTTCGACATAGTCTCCATATCGGTTTAGGCACTTGTCGCTTCGTGGGATGAGTTTGAATATTCCCTCCTGGTAAAAATCCTGTCCTTGCGTATTCAGCCACGTTGTCGCGAAGTGTTTCACCTCCTCGTTTGAAGCGAATCGTCGGTCTCCTACGTGCTCCTTCAAGTGAGGAAAGAGGTGAAAGTCGCTTGGAGCGAGGTCCGGAATGCAGGGAGGGTATTCGATGATGTCCCAGCGAAACTGTTCAACAGCGCGGTGGTCTTCTGGGCTGTATGAGGTCGCGCGTTTTCGTGAAGGAAGATGACGTCCCAAGCGACTTTCACCTCTTGCCTCGCTTGAAGGAGCACCTAGGAGACCGACGATTCGCTTCAGACGAGGAGGTGAAACACTTCGCGACAACGTGGCTGAACACGCAAGGACAGGATTTTTATCAGGAGGGAATATTCAAACTCATCCCAGGAAGCGACAAGTGCCTAAACCGATATGGAGACTATGTCGAAAAATAACCTAATGTGTGTACTAACAGTTGGCTATATTGGTTGTATGAAATAAAATGTACAAGTTTCACTGCAGGCTTTGTAACCTTACGTTTTGATCACCCCTCGTACTAATCGAACCATGAACCTTGATCCAACCTAACCTTATTGATATGTGAATCATCTCGTACATTCCTTAAAGACTAAGAATTATGGATCAACCATTAACTATGTCTATTTTTTATATAATTTAATGAAATAGCAAATGTTTTTATTGAAGTTTCTAGAAAGATGCGAATATACTCTTAGAAATGTTTATAATTTGATGAAAAATAGTGTCGAAAGACAATTTCGGCTTAAATTTTTAAAAACCAGTCTATAAAACATTCTCTCTGTTTGTGGAACTTACTTTGGTGCAATTAAACGCAGGACATCTTTATTTTGTTGATAACTGGAATAGATTATCGCACGTTAGCAGCGAAAGAAATATAGCCATGCATAAATATATGCACATCCATCTTACTTCGATTTGTTCTTGTATACTAAGGTTACTTTTACTTTTGCTTGAGCCCACTCAATACTTATCGAAAAAGGTAGAGGGCATACTTAGATATTTACTCTTTTAAACATGAAATTAAAATAGTATACGAAAGCATGATTAAAGGGGAAGTATCATGCGAGAAGCGTATAGTAGATTATTAGTGAAAGAGAAGACAATTTTTAATTGCCTCTGGTGAGGCGGTGAGTGAATTTTCCCACCATCCACAAGAAAATGGCATTATAGTATTGTTGGCATATCAATTTTTATTAGTTGATTGGTTATTTTGTAACGTTACGCTATCGAACTATGGAATCTGCAGGAGGAATGTGGTTACCTGCCAATTAGGAGGTTGGCCAGGTCCACGACGGAATCAGCCGACATGGTGAAGAATAACAATCATTAGGCAGTGACCAATTCTTCAAGTGGTAAAATGCTAGCGTATCGCTTGAAAGATCAGAATTTTTATTTCCCGCGTGTCACTTTCTCAAACTTTTTTCAGAAGAGGACAGAACACTGCTCATTGAACCGCATCTTTCATCTTACGGCCAATTCCCTCATAATGGATGACCCATAACGGGCATTGCAATGTCCCACTTCTTAGTAACTTCAAAAAACAAAGAGGAGAACACTTGATAAAATCTTGTGGGCTTGATTTTGTGATCATCATCTAGTCGAGCACTAGATGGTGATCACAAAATTTAAATATTTTCCAATGTTTAGTTACAGGTAAAGTAAATACTTTATTATATATAACACTATTATTTAAATTGTTTAAAAATTCACAGGTCGCGCACAAAATATATCATCACGAATCGAAATATCAATTTTTTCTTCAGAATAAAATACTATACTGGAATTTCTTTTTCTATCGTTGTTGCCAGAAGAGCCAGTACATTGTGACGAATAATGTCATGTGACAACTTTTTATCGAGGGAATACCAGATCATGTTATTGGACTCATAAAATGTTGCATAAACAAGATAATTAAATGTGTTTACAATGAAATTTATGAAGAAATAGAATGCATTAATATTTAATAACTAACTAAGGGTCTGATAGAACGGACATACTAATCTAATATAAAATGGACGAATTAGCAAAAAAAGATAAGTCGAGAATCGAAAAAATACTACGCGATATTAAGACCGGCGTCATGTGATCGTGGAGTTCAAACATGGCGCAGCAAATCTGATACAATCAGGGCATCTCTCACTTTTCCAAATTGCTTTTAGAATTCTTTTGAGTAGAATCATTTTATATAAATCATAAGGAGTTCATTAAATATTCTAGATTAAAATTCAGCGGCAATAATGGGAAACTGCGAATAAAACATTTCGGAAATTCTTTTTTCATTTTAATTAAAAAAATTTACTTTACGAGTTTGAATATACTTCAAGGAAATACTAATTTATCTAATTTTAATATCAGATATAATTATTTATAAAAAATGAAATTTTGCCAAAGTAGGTGGTTCCAAGAACTTCCTCAGTTTTTTCGCCATCTACCTGTTTGGTATCATTAAAGTATAAACACGTGGATTACATTTGCAAGAATTTTTGTGACACGTGGTTAACTAAGCTCCGACATTGAATTATTATTAGTTTGTATTTTATGCAAGGGCTACCAAGTTGTAGTCGAGTTTAGAATCCTAATTATAAAATGCAGAGTTTAGAAAATTCATAAAGCTATAATGAACTCGGTTAAACTCAAATTTTGCTCTTTTTTTAGCGATTACTCAATCACTTTTTCTCATTAACGTAATCAAACTGCATCTTGATCATCCAAATCAACATTAAATTAATTTTAATCGCATATCGTTAACTGCAAAGTTCGTTAACTTCTGAAAATACCGAATTAATACAAGGTTAATTTAACGCCATCTGCCGGTTATAAACAAAACTGTTTATAACCCAGAATTATTTATAAAAGTTATGCGACCATATCAAAATGGAACCGATTTGCTCATCTAATATTTCTCTATAAATTATAATTAATAATAATAATAATAATAATGAAATTATTTATGAAAGAAAAAGTTTTAAACTGAAATTTCTTCTCTCACTTCATTTATTTATTTTCGTAGCGCCATCTGCAATTTGAATATTGAATTTTTAGAAAAATTTGGATTAACATTAAAAATTTTTGGTTACTGATAATTGCAACTTTCGAACCTGGATCCTCCAGGGTGGTAAGCGAAAGCTTTACCACGCGGCCATCCGGCCGACCACACTTATTAAGATGAACACAATCAACTAACTACAGTCGGCCGGATTGGCCGCGTGGAAACGCTTCGGCTTTCCACTTTGGAGGACGGGCCGGATTGGCCGTGTGGAAACACTTCGGCTTTCCACTCTGGAGGACCTGGGTTTGAGTCTTAGTGTACAAAACACAATCAAATATTGAAGTTCGTCGGCCGGATTGGCCGTGTGGAAACGCTTCGGCTTTCCACTCTGGAGGACCTCCGGATTGGCCGCGTGGAAACGCTTCGGCTTTACACTCTGGAGGACCCAATTCGAGTCTTAGTGGAAACGCTTCGGCTTTCCACTCTGGAGGACCCGGGTTCGAGCCTCTGCCTATCTAGTTGATCCTATTCTCACGCGGATTCCGCGTGAGGACTCAAAACGTTTCGGCTTTCCACTCTGGAGGACCCGGGTTCGAGTCTCGGGTCTTCGGCTTTCCACTCTGGAGGACTGCCGGATTGGCCGTGTGGAAACACTTCGGCTTTCCACTCTGGAGGACCTGATTCGAAGGCCGGATTGGCCGCGTAGAAACGCTTCAGCTTTCCACTCTGGAGGACCCGGGTCCCACCCCTTGAAAATATTTATCATGGGGTCCGGGCCCGGTCCAGCCTATCTAGTTGATCCTATTCTCACGCGGATTCCGCGTGAGGACTCAAAACGTTTCGGCTTTCCACTCTGGAGGACCCGGGTTCGAGTCTCGGGTCTTCGGCTTTCCACTCTGGAGGATTACCGGATTGACCACGTGGAAACGCTTCAGCTTTCCACTCTGGAGGATGCGGGTTCGAGTCTCGGGTCCCACCCCTTGAAAATATTTATCATGGGGTGCATTCGAGTCCCGGGTCCCACCTCTTGAAAATATTTATCATGAGGTCCATGTTCGAATCTCGGGTCCCACCCCTTGAAAATATTTATCATGGGATCTGGGTGGCCCGTCGATCCCCGTCCTCCACAATCCGGCTGACCCCTCCGCAGAGGTAGGAAGTCCTGGGTTCACCCCTTGAAAATATTTATCATTGGGTCCGGACTCGTCGATCCCCGTCCTCCACAATCCGGCTGACCCCTCTGCAGGGGTGGGAAACCGTCCTCCACAATCCGGCTGACCCCTCCGCAGGGGTGGGCTCCTGTGGAAGGGCTTGTTTCGCCCCGTCACTTAGTATTTTCCCTGAATGGAAAGTGGCGTCATCTGTTAACAAAAAAAAATATTAGTATTCTCCCTGAATGGAAAGTGGCGTCATCTGTTAACAAAAATAGTATTCTCCCTGAATGGAAAGTGGCGTCATCTGTTAACAAAAAAATGGTAAATTTTGGCGCCGAATTGTAGCGGAGTATTCTCCCTGAATGGAAAGTGGCGTCATCTGTTAACAAAAAAAACCTAAACTAACTTAACCTATCCGGCCGGATTGGCCGCGTGGAAACGCTTCGGCTTTCCACTTTGGAGGACGGCCAGATTGGCCGCGTGGAAACGCTTCGGCTTTCCACTCTGGAGGACCCGGGGTGGCCGCGTGGAAACGCTTCGGCTTTCCATTCTGGAGGACCCGGGTTCTAGTCTCGGATCCCACCCCTTAAAAATATTTATCATGGGGTCCGGGCCCGGCCCGTCGATCCCCGTCCTCCACAATCCGGCTGACCCCTCCGCAGGGGTGGGCAGCCTGTGGAAGGGCTTGTTTCGCCCCGCCACATAGTATTCTATTAGAATGGAGTATGGCGTCATCTGTTGACAAAAAAAGACATCCAACTTCTCGGTTCTTATAATTACAACATAAATGCGGAAGAGGAGGATAAAAAGTGTAGTTTGTAAGATATCTATATATATCGGAAGGGCTTGTTTCGCCCCGCCACATAGTATTCTATTAGAATGGAGTGTGGCGTCATCTATTGACAAAAAAAGACATATAACTTCTCGGTTCTTATAATTACAACATAAATGCGGAAGAGGAGGATAAAAAATGTAGTTTGTAAGATATCTATATATATCTATTTTTTTAACTGAACAATTTTTAATTATATGATAAAATTTATTTATTTTTTGTAAAAATGAAAATTATCTCTATGAATTGAAGATCACGAATGATCTGACATCGCGGGCCACATTTCTAGGGTTTGCGGGCGCACTTTGGGAACCCCTGCAGTAAACTATAAACAACGAAAAATATTGATTAAAAAACCGTTCTAACTTCAAGGAACTATAGTTTAAAGTGACGGAATTCAGGTTAAAACTAAAATGGAATAATTGTTATTTTCATTACTGTAAAATAATATTGATGACCAATCATAAATATGAACTCTGACCGCAGCAGACTTTCATATGTATTGCACTGCACTTATATCAAACGCACTGAGAAGGCATAGGAGGATCTATGTAACAAATTCCTGCGATTTCGGATTATGGAATAATTGTTATTTTTATTACTGTAAAATAATATTGATGACCAATCATAAATATGAACAGAACACAGACTACAGACACAGAATACAGACTTTCATATCTATTGCACTGCACTTATATCAAACGCACTGAGAAGGCATAGGAGGATTTATGTAACAAATTCCTGCGATTTCGGATTAATGAGTTTGAAAAACCAGGCCAAAGTGACTCAATAAAAATATAGAATCCGAAAAAAGTCGCGTTATATCGAAAGAGCATTAAGTGGAGTCTTATTAATGCAAGAATAACGGTTTGAAAAACCAGGCCAAAGTGACTCAATAAAAATATAGAATCCAAAAAAAGTCGCGTTATATCGAAAGAGCATTAAGTGGAGTCCCACTTTACAGTGGAATTCATTTATGACAAAACGATTGGGACCGGAAAAAGTTTTCGTTATAACCGACGTAAAAAGAAAAATTTTTAAAAAGTTACGGACGTTTCCATAGTTAGGTCCATGAGCCTATGACGTTATTCTTCGAAAAAAATACATATTTTAAAGATTTTCTTTGAAAATATAATTAAAAAGTAAAATTCGTCGAACCTCAATTTCCTCAGATTGCATACAGTACTTTTTAAACAGAATTTAAAAGTGAATAAAAATTTGAATTTGTGTGTAAAATGTATGTAATATGCATGGTTTTGATATCTTACAGAGTAGAAAAGAAAAAAAATATATATATAGGGGCCCAAAACCTGGTTTGTACCGGGGCCCGGAATTTCTCTCGGTACCACTACCTATATATCTGGTAGGATCGGTCTTCAGATGAAAGATGGAGTTCGAGGAGGCGGGCCGGATCCTTATTGAAAAAACTTAGGTTGTGTGGGATCCGGAAACTTAAAACAGTCCTTCAGGATAGAATTACAGCATGATTCCACCATGGCCATCCAACCGACAATTTATACATTTGAAGATCTTGGAATTCAACTCGGAATATCATTCGGGAATCAATTTTGCTCTCAAGAAATCTCCAAGGAGTTCAATTCTTTAATTCATATTACTCTCACCGCACAATACAGTACAATAAGAGCCCCTGTAAAACAAATAACCCAACAAAAAACAAGAAAAATACATACAAACAGAGTTATATGAATAATAATTGTTCATACTAAAACTTGAATTTTTGGCATGCTTTATTTCTATATTTTAAGAATATTTAAAATTCGGGAAAACATACAAATTTTGAATATTTTTACTGCACACTATTTTTGCATCATTACATTTTTACAAATTCTTTCCCAATGATTAAGTTCTAATATAATACTGTTGTCAATTTTAATTTTTTTTGCATAATTTATATTACTTGTGATACATTATTAAAGGATAACTACTAGAGATTTACTTCATAAAAATATTCAATCGATTCTATATATTTCAATGTTAAACAAGAGTGAGTAATTTCATACTGGTTTGCGTACAGATGAATATTGTACAAAATTTCGTGTTTGAAATGATTTGTAGGACCAGGAAAATGCTTTTCTTATATAATTGTTTAATAATTAGAAAATTAACGGGGTTGAAACTATCGGCTGCAAGAAAGCACGCTAGTCCCATTTAAAGAATCTAGAATTGAATCATCCATATTTCCAGGTTTCTTCATATAGGTCAGGCTCGCAATAGATAAAAAAACATGCATCCTTCAATCCACTCTGGCATGAAGTTCGAATATACATTAATGGATGTGACCACACCCGGAGTCCCCCGAATAACCGAAGTATGGAACTTAAAACTGATTATGGTTATCTGTTAAGCAAAAAATATTTAACATAGTGAAAAATAATAAAATGGCGAGGTAACATATCTCTAGATTCAACTTAGAGTTAAAATTCTTGTCAAGAGATTAAATTTCCAACGTTTAATCACATGTGAAGATAAGATTTTCATTTTGATTTAATCGTTGTTAAGTTAAATCACCATGCACGCCATAACTATTCAAGCCATTCAGAAGAAATTTTTCAATAAAGCGGATTTAATTATAGGAATAGTATTCATTAATATGCAAGATTTATAGTGGATAGTAATATTTTATCTTTAAAATATGCTCTTAAGATAATTATAAATCGATTTATGAAAATTTTGATAAACAAAGTTTATGATTATTCATTAAAAAAATTCCAATGGAATGAGGAGGAAAAATGTGAAAATTTTTTTTAATTAATTAATAAATAATTTAAGCCACTTAAATTAACAAATTCTGTGCAATTAATTTAAATCTTTCGATTGATGATAATCGATTACAATTTATGCAAATCAGTACTGTAGAGTATATCAATTTCTTTAATTTGATTGGTTAATTCGAAAATTTGAATAAATTATGTTAAAATTTTGCGCGATCAATGAACTAATTATACTATAGCATAATATTTTTAAAACACGAATAAAGACCACGAAAAATCCGTTTATTGTAGGATATTTTTTGCATGGCATTTCTCTTTTTTATAGAGATTGTAGTTCACGGTTTAACCTTCAATTATGTAATACTGGTCAAAAATAATTTAAAGATTTGATTCTGTTTTAACTGAGTCATAAGTAATAGCTCAATATATTACATAATTAAGAAAATATCATATATAAGTATTACATTAAAAAATAATAATAAAATAATGTTTTTTACTTCGGTAGGAGATGGCAGTAATGTTCAAAAATAAATTGTCATCTGTTTTAATTAACAAAATAAAGTAATAATATAAAGTTGGAAGTAAATTTATATAAAAATGTACTATAAATATAAATACTATTAAAATTGGTATCTCTTATATTAATATACATTTAATGAATAAAGTGTTTTCATTTAATTTAATAAATTTCAACGAAAGTGGAATCTATAAGAAGTTACAAGAAAAGAACTTACCAAATTAGATCGTCAACGCCTGTAAGCACTGCCATCTTGGAAATCCTCATCTGGCAAGCGAGGCGATTCCGAACAAATGACGTGTCTTGAATCTTTTGTTGATATCATGATTGATACTTAGACGGCGGGAAAGTTCAGAAATTACTCTATTTAAAAATTTAAAAATGTCTGAATAATGACAATGCCTCCATATCATATTAATAATCGGTTCTCCTCTTGGCAAAATAGTAAACTACCTGTTGGTGGAAGATTTGTCGCGTCGCATGAGGAAGTGGACGTCGCCTACATAGCAAGCTTTTTTAATAATTAATGAATATATGGACTAACATGGTTCTTTAAATCAAAGATTTGTCACAGTCGATCTCTATATTGTATTCCGGAACACATGCATACAGTTATTAAAAAAACCTGCTATATAGGACATCTCCTATATACAATGTCGGATCTAGTTAGTGCGGGGCCCGATTGGAATATTTTTCGCGGGGCCCCTCAAAATATGGCTTATATGTATAAATAAAATGTAATATTTATAAATAAAGACCCATTTTTGTCGGCTGGATTGGCTACTTGGAAACCCTTCCGCCTTCCATTCTGGAGGACTCGGTTCCACCCCTTGAAGATATTTATCATGGTCATGAAGTCGGGCCCTCCAGTCGATCCCCCTCGTCCACAATCCGGCTGATCCCTCCGCAGGGATGGACAGCATGTGGAAGGACTTCTTTCGCCCCGTCAATTATTATTCTTATAGAAAGAAAACTAGTGTCATCTGAAAACAAAAAAACAAAAGGTTTAATTATTTGGATCCGATCGGGCAAGATTCGAGATTATTTGCCGCGAGTTTTCGCGGCGCTCTGCTTATATATGCCATTCAGATACAATTATGTGGTGACGTATTGGATGGCTACGCGCGCGATGATTTAACCTCGGTACGGTCGCGGCTACTGATGGACTTGCGAAAATTCGGGGCAGGTAATCTTGAATCCTGCCCGAGGTAACATATCTCTAGATTCAACTTAGAGTTAAAATTCTTGTCAAGAGATTAAATTTCGAACGTTTAATCACATGTGAAGATATTGGGTCAATGGCTACAAGATTAATATTTTAAAGGTATTGCTCATTAAGATTTTCACTTTGATTTAATAGTTGTTAAGTTAAATCACCATGCACGCCAAACCTCGGTACGTCGCGGCTACTGATGGACTTGCGAAAATTCGCGGAAGGTAATCTTGAATCCTGCCCGTGGTACAATTGTCGCTTTACCGAAGTACGGTAAAAGTAATACACATCGAAAGGGGGCCGAAACACGCAAAAATCCTTAATGGACCAGGGATCAAAGGTCAAACGTTTATGAGATACAGAGGTATCTAGGCGACATAGGTAGTGGAGCACGGAAACGGGACGCGTCGCGTCGCAGATCGCAGCGAGGCCAGGCACAACACCAAGCCATATGCGCTATTTGCAATAAACGGAACTTCGCGGGTATATATCTCGTAAACATTTGATTTTTGACCCTTGGTTCACTAGGGATTTTTTACGTGTTTCAGCCCCTTTTTCGATTTGTATTACTTTCGCCTGCTTCGGTAAGGCAACAATTGTACCCTGCCCATTATAACTCGAGTCTTATTAATCATCATTGATTATTCATAGACGCATTGTACTATCAGACACGAAAACACCAGACAGTCAAAGTAGAATCCTACACGTTTTAGGCGCCAAAGTGGAACATGGATTGTTCATGTTCAAAAATACCAATAATAGTTTGCAGGTTCATTAAAATGAAGGGGGAGGAGGAATACAAAAACGTGGGAGAATATATGCTTAAAATAAGGAAAATTTGACAATATTAACAAACTTCACTAACCTTTATGCTAAACTGGAAACTGCAATCCAGACAAGACCCGACTAGAAAAACAGCAGCACTGTGGCAGAAATTATGAGAAAAATCTTCAAGAAACAAACTGCCGAGAGTTTTTAATGCTGTATATTTGACAAAAATAGGAATTCCACATAAATTGAATTGAAATTCACTAGTTCTGCATGGGAGATTACGGGCCGTTGGTAAATAGATGGACAATTTGAAAATAGTGAATTAATCGCCAAAAAATAATAAAATTTCGTAACAAGGAGAACGCAAGTGAAGCGAAAGAGCCTAGAACAAATACAGTAAAAGAATGCAAAATAAGATAAAAAAAAAGGAATAGAGTTACTAAGGCACACGGACGGCATTTTTGGTCACGTGATCAAGTTCTTCCGTAGAAATCGGATGAATGGAACGATTTAACATCCAAAACTAATAAATGCATCGTTTATGACATTTACTCTAAAAGTATATTGCGTTTTGCATATAATGTTTTTTGGCTAATACATCATTTGGAAAAAGCAATGCAAGCAGAATCAACCAGATGATGAAAATATTGTAAAGAACAGTACCTATTCTAGAGGTCCTAGTGCCCCGATGCAGCTTCCTTGTAACATCTACTCAGCATCCTTACAATATTGAGAAAATGATAATTTTGGCGCCCTCCTTCCTAAAAGACCCCTCGATGTGGTGCGTCGTCTGCTTATTGGGTTAAGCCGGCCTTGATAATGAGTACAGCAGAGTTTTCCAAACTGTGGGGCACGCTAGTCTATTGCAAGGCGGTGCGCAAGAATTAACAAAAAACACCATTTTTGAGACAAACAAACAAACAAATAAATTCAAATTGGTGTCGAGAAAAATGAATCAGCTAAAGCAAGGGTGCAAGGTTCTTAACCATGGTTACCCATACCCTTTGGGGGTATTTGAAGTAAATGCTGGGGTATGGAACTTGGTCTCTAAAATACAATAAATTCAAGCTCTTGACATATTTGGAAGTCACATTGGCAACTAATATAAAGAATGGTGATGATTATTTCGACAGTCAATATGAGATCATTGGACAATCCATTGGGAGTCTGAAGTCTTCAAAAGGTTAAGAAACCCATATTCATGTACCCAGAAACTTTCTATTGGAAGTCACATTGGCAACTAATATAAAGAATGGTGATGATTATTTCGACAGTCAATATGGGATCATTGGACAATCCATTGGGAGTCTGAAGTCATCAAAAGGTTAAGAAACCCATATTTCATGTACCCAGAAACTTTCTGCTGTAGTTGACCACAAAATATCGATCTCGTCTAGTAATTAAAAAAGAGTTGCCAGTAGCGATATCTTCAACGACACCTCGATTTGAGAGAATTTGTGCTCAAAAACAAGCCTACCCATAACATTAAATATTATGTTGAATTACATAAGTATTCTATTTTTCGTTTTTTTGTAAGATTTGTATAAATTGTATTAAAAATTATTACACTATAATAGATATACATATTTTTTATGTATAAGAACTTTACGAGGTATTTATGCAAAATATCGTATATGTTTTGTAGTATTAAATTATAAGTAGAAAATATTTATAAAATTAGACTGTTATGAAAATAGGGACTTACCATTGATGTATTTGTCGATCCAGCTCCATGTTAGAAAAACGAAGCTGGTCGAAACGTACTTTCCTTCTGGGGCGTACCAATTTTTTATGTTAAATTATAAGTAGAAAATATTTATAAAATTAGACTGTTATGAAAATAGGGACTTACCATGGATGTATTTGTCCATCCAGCTCCATGTTAGAAAAACGAAGCTGCTCGAAACGTAATTTCCTTCTGGGGCGTACCAATTTTTTATGAAAAAAGGGGGCAGCAGATACAGATAGTTTAATGCAAGAATACAAGAATAATTAATCATGTGACAAAGTTTAAGGGAACCAAACGTATTACTTTATGGCTGGAGCCATTATTTTTCCGTTTTCTATTCATTAACATTACCCCGAAACTGCTGTAACAATAAAAAAATGCATCAAATACTAGAATGCAAACGTCACTAACGGCGGTCGGATGGCCGAGTAGTAAAGGCTGAATTCCACTTGTCTATTTTCAGCGACAGCGGCTGTTGCTATGGAAACAATCCCACAATCCACCGCTTCAGAGATGCGCCATAGATTTCAACATGTTGAAAATTTGATGCTATCGCTTAACTTTGCCTCTTTCAACATCCAATGAAAAGACAGTATTTGTATGACGATAGCTATAGTTATACATGTATCGATAAGACGCATGGTTGTTACTTGACAAATATAGACGATGTACAAAGAAAAGAAATGCTTATAGAAGAAGTAAGAAGCTTAACTTTGCCTCTTTCAACATCCAATGAAAAGACAGTATTTGTATGACGATAGCTATGGTTATACATGTATCGATATGACGCATGGTTGTTACTTGACAAATATAGATGATGTACAAAGAAATGCTTATAGAAGAAGTAAGGAAAGGAGATATTTATACGATACTGCATGTATGCAGTATCGTATGCAGGGAATATAGATACGATTTGATATTACCAATAAGATTTGAATTAAATGCAATTGTGTTTCTACGTCGTCTATATTTGTCAAGTAACAACCATGCGTCTTATCGATACATGCATAACCATAGCCATCGTCATACAAATACTGTCTTTTCATTGGATATTGAAAGCTGCAAAGTTAAGCGATAGCGTCAAATTTTCAACATATTGAAATCTAGCGGCGCATCGCTGAAGCAGTGGATTGTGGGATTGTTTCCATAGCAATGGCTGCTGATCGCTTGCCGCTACCGCTGAAAGTAGACAAGTGGAATACAGCCTTAACGCGTTGGCGTTCCACGCAGGACATATTGAAATCTAGCGGCGCATCGCTGAAGCGGTGGATTGTGGGATTGTTTCCATAGCAATGGCTGCTGTCGCTGGCCGCTACCGCTGAAAGTAGACAAGTGAAATACAGCCTTAACGTGTTGGCGTTCCACGCAGGTGGATTCGGGTTCGCGTCCCGGATCTGATCCCGGATTTTTTCGGGGTACTGGGCCGGCTCGGTGATCCTCATCCTTCACTATCCGGTTCCCACCACGGGTGTGGGTGCAGCCCGTGGTTGGAACTGGTCCCCGCCCCCTTAGTAATCTCTCTGATTGGAAAGGGGGCGTAAGATAAGCAAAAAAATCACCAATTATAAATTCATTCCTGTTACGGAAAAAACCGCAGATTATGATCAGTCACTGCTGTAAGATGACTGGAGGTAATAGAGAACGCACACTAAGGGCTGTGCATTAGTGTCTTGCCATGTCTGTGTTTCCTAGTAAGTCGAATTTTGCGCATGCTTATTAGGATCCTTGATTACAATTAAGAGAAAATCTCATATGGATCTTCTTCGTCTTCTTAACCTATTTAATATGGAGGGTGTAGCAAGATTTCATGTGGGCCTCGGAGGTATTTCTACTTTTTTTGGTTAACAGATGACACCACTTTCCATTCTGGGAGAATACTAAGTGGCGGGGCGAAACTAGGCCTTAACAGGTTTCCAACCCCTGCGGAGGAGTCAGCCGAATTGTAGAGGATAGGGATCGACAGGCCGGGCCCGATGACAAATATTTTCAAGGGTGGATTCGAGATTCGAACCCTGGTCCTCTAGAGTGGAAAGTCGAAGCGTTTCCACGCGGCCAATCTGACCGACTGGAGAAGACTATTAAGTATGGTCTATAAATATATATGGTCGTTCCACTCCTACCGATAACAAAGGAAAAACTATTAAGATCTAGATTTTAATCACCAGGGCGGCGTTGTTGTCATAGCAGACGAATCTGTATAGAGTTACTTATAGAAGCTTATAGCTCAGACATAATACTGTAAAATATTTTTAGCGGGAATTTCGCTATATTTTGATAAATTAGAATGAAAACACCTTATAGTTATCCTTAACGTTTTATGGACTTAAATGGTAAAAAATAATATTTCAAAATTTTTGACATTAGTACACAATTATCATTTCTAAGTCAACAATTTTGCAATTGTGACCTGTTTTTTTCAGTTAAACGTTAAGGATAACTATAAGGTGTTTTCATTCTAATTCAGCTGTTGGTTTTCTCCAATGACGTATTTTCATTGGTTTTTCCCGATGGCTGAGGTGCGTCGGTGGTATGTCTACCCCACACTTTCTTTCTTGTGGGAGTGGAGATATCAGAATGTTTAAGTTAGGTATGGTTGGTATTACTAACATCTTTCCTATCAATTCTTTAGCTGAGTGACTGTGATATGTTGATTATAGATATAAGTCTAGTCCTAAGTTACTAACACACTAACATTTTATTTAATTAAAAAATAATAATAATAAAAAATAACAAATAAAATAATAATAATAATACATTATTAGTTTTAGGTATTAATATAGTTGTAAGTCTTTTACTAACTTCGTTTCCTCTTAACATAGTTCTAGGTTTCTAATAACATAATACTTAATTTCTACTAACATAGTTCTAAGCTTCTATTTAACATATAGAATGGGTTGGGCTACTCTCACACATGTCATCACATACGTTAAGTTGGAATGGCTCTTTGCCTACATTTTGCATTTAATTTTGGCTCAGAATGGCTCCCTTAGTACTCTGAAGTGGAAAGGGGCAATCAAAATTTAGCCACCAAGCTTACCATCTCACGTCATCACATAGGTTAAGTTGGAAGGGTTCTTTGCTTTTACTACACACATGTCATCACATAGGTTAAGTTGGAATGTCTGTTTTTTCTACATTTTCACATAGATTAAGTTGGAATGGTTCTTTGCTTTCTACATTTTGCTTTTAATTTAATCTTGGCCTATATGGCTTCCTTACTACCTTTATTTGAGTGGAAAGGGGCAATCAAAATTTAGCCACCAAGCTTACCATACCAAAGAAAAAGAAAAGAAGACCTGTTTTTTTCTTTGATTCTTCATATGTGTTTGAAATAATGCCAATTAATACAATTCTGATTGTTCTGAAATTACTAAAAATAAGATTTTGTAATTATTAATTCTACAGAAAAAGGATTAAAAAAATTTAAATAAAAACTGAAAATGTATTTCAGTGTAATGACCAGTATAATAATTCCGTTTGAAAAAATAAATAATAAATGCTTTGATGGGCTGAATTATTGTATCTGAGCACAAAGATCATAGAAATGCTGAAAAAAACTTGATCTGATTATTGTATCTGAGCACAAAGATCATACAAATGCTGAAAAAAACTTTGATGGGCTGAATTATTGTATCTGAGCACAAAGATAATACAAATGCTGAAAAAAACTTTGATGGGCTGAATTATTGTATCTGAGCACAAAGATCATACAAATTCTGAAAAAAACTTTGATGGGCTGAATTATTGTATCTGAGCACAAAGATAATACAAATGCTGAAAAAAACTTTGATGGGCTGAATTATTATATATGAGCACAAAGATTATACAAATGCTGAAAAAAACTTGATCTGATTATTGTATCTGAGCACAAAGATCATACAAATGCTGAAAAAAACTTTGATGGGCTGAATTATTGTATCTGAGCACAAAGATAATACAAATGCTGAAAAAAAACTTTATTTATTAAAATTTCTGGATCAGAACAGACATACCATGGGCATTTGTAGTAAAACTTTGTTGCATTTTAATGTAAGTTGGTAAATAAGGTATAATTCCTCGATTATAGCAACATTATAATTACTTTTCACATGATTATTTAAAGCACTATTATTTGTTGATATATTGGTAAATAAATTTTCAAGTGTATCAATTTCAATTCCATTCATAAAATAATTTATAATTTAGTTCAAACTTTTCTATGATACATTTCTCCTTCAGTAAAAATAATTTTTTGAAATTTATTTTTGTATCTGATAGATATGGCATGTACAGTATAATAGTTTCGAAAGAGGAAAATATCTCATTATTTAAAATAATTTATTTATCATTTCATATCTAGTATTGTATTAGAACTTTTTTGATTGGAATAAAACTATTCCAATCGAAAAAGAAATCTTGGAAATGAAAATTTTTAGTGAATATTTTGATAGCAATGAGATTTACTGTTCTTATTCATCTTTCTCATGTTTTGAAAGATTATATACTGTAATTATATAAATCATCTTACTTTAAAAG